>VUQI01056169.1:0-10252 GCA_015106735.1 Paratilapia polleni | reverse complement strand
ATTTATTGTTCAAATGATATAATAATGCCAGAACTGACAGGTGGAGAGAAGAAAAGAGAAGGGGAAGCAATAAAGAAAAACCAGAGGATGAGCACATCGGGTCACCAACCACAGCATCTGTAACAAAACACAGTCAAAAAGCAAACAGCGCCTGAAAGAGAGAAAACAAACATGATATGATATATGTGTGCGTGTTGGTCCCCTTTTTATCTGTTGGATCGGACCGCACGGGCCAGCTTCGCTCCTCGCGTGCATCAGTGAGCCTTGGCCGCCCATGACCCTGTCGCCGGTTCACCACTGTTCCTTCCTTGGACCACTTTTGATAGATACTGACCCCTGCAGACCGGGAACACCCCACAAGAGCTGCAATTTTGGAGATGCTCTGACCCAGTGGCCTAGCCATCACAATTTGGCCCTTGTCAAACTCGCTCAAATCCTTACACTCGCCCATTTTTCCTGCTTCTAACACATCAACTTTGAGGACAAAATGTTCACTTGCTCCCTAATATATCCCACCCACTAACAGGTACCATGATGAAGAGATAATCAGTGTTGTTCGCTTGACCTGTCAGTGGTCATAATGTTATGCCTGATCGGTGTATAGTGTAGCTATATAGTGTATAGTAGTGCATGAGTTCCACCACAAGCTAATTTCCAATCCTTTGCTGAGATTTCCGTTCCCAAATCTTCATTCCATGCATTTAACTTATAAGACAAGCTCTCTGGTGAATGGGATGAAAACAGGTTATAAAATTAACCTACTCAGTGTATTTAATGGATGACTTCTGTTACCTAGGTCAATAATGTCCATGCCCATGTTTACCTATAAATGTAAAAAGCTGATGTATGGCTGAAAGGTTTCAGAGTTTTATAGAACTGAACTAACTATGGTAACAGGTTGTTAAGGGCCTGTTAATGTGAGGTACTTTGACTAGCAACTGCATGCTGACTCACCATAAGTCACTGTCTTTCAGCTTTGACAAAGTGTATGCTATTTTGTTGGGAAGACCTCACAATTTAAAGACCCAGATATCATCTACAAATGTCCCTTAACAGGTAATGTAGTACTTCCCAATATGGGCCAATTGGCTGCTGAATCCTCAGAGATTTCACTGTCAATATTAGCTGGCAGGAGTAATTTCAAATCATAAGAGTGAAGACACATGAGAGTGAACATCACGTGGTGTACATCTCAGCCATGTTTGTTGAACATTGATTGTTGAAGACTGACACTAACTTAATGTGCCAGATTGATCCTGTTCTCCACAGCCTGAATAAGTCTGACAGAGAAATGAGGTGGTGTTCAGATAATTTTAGACATGTTTAAGAGAAAAAAGAATAGGCATAATAAAGTACTGAATTAAACATTATATATTGTACTATTGTAAAGGTACTCACTACAGAAAAATTGCCTTATTATACTATAATTATTAGAATATTAATAATGAGGCATTAATGTGTAAGCATCACTATGTGAGTTGAGACAGCCAATTTCCAACAAATAAAATTAAGATTTACAAACATTTAATTTAACATGGACCTGGTCTACTCTACAAGGATAGCTTTGCATGAATAAAAATAATGACTATTTATGTTATACTGAGCCTTGGTGCAGCCCCTCAGTTCAACCTCTGTCTGAAACTATCTGAGCTCTTCTCCCTGTAGGCCAACTTTCTTCTGAAAAGATAACACTTAAGTAAAATACCATCATTTCATACTTAAACACAGTACTTGACTAAGTGCACTTACATGTCATGTCATTGGTAACTCTGCTTAATAAGGCACTGGTCCAGCTACATTTAACTTTTAGCTTGTTTTGATGTCTGTAGTTATGGCTGCCACTGAAGCTGCAAATACAAAAATAGTCCCACCTGAATCCAGATGAGGGCAGCATCGCGCTAAGTAAACAGTACAGACACTCACCTGAGGTTATCCAGCCTATGATAAACAGAGTTATTGCAAGTTAACTAACAAGGCAACAGTCCATAGAGCAATCCATGCATTAAAGGTACAGTTAGAGCCATAAGTGTTATGACAATGACACATTTTTTTTTGTAGTTTTGCCTCTGTTTGCCCTGTGTTGAGATTTTATGCAACAGGATACTTCCTATGCCGTTTACTTTTGCTGTATTTCTTTTATATACATATAAGTTTTTGAATTATTGTTTTATAATTTACTCTCTTCTGCAATTAAAATATTATTGTACCGAATTCGTAGAAAGGACAAACATTTTCTAATTGTTTTGGGTAGAAAATACAAAGAAAAGCAACATTGTTACTGAATTTGCTAAGAGTCTAATTTTACTTTGTAACTATATCTTAAACAGTTAGTACACTCACAGGCAACTATACTATATACACCTGTTAATTGCTTGTTAACACAAATATCTAATCAGCCAATCACATGGCAGCAACTCATTGCATTTAGGCATATAGATGGTCAAGCCTGATGTTCAAGTGGAGTATCAGAGTGGGGAAGAAAGGTGATTTAAGTGACTTTGAACGTGGCATGGTTGTTGGTGCTACACAGGCTGGTCTGAGTATTTCAGAAATTGTTGATCTACTGGGATTTGCCCACACAACCATCTCTAGAGTTTTTTAGAGAATGGTCCAAATAAGAGAAAAATATCCAGTGAGCAGCGGTTCTCTGGGAGAAAATGCTTTGTTGATGCCAGAGGTCAGAGGAGAATGGCCAGACTGCTTCAAGCTGATAGGAAGGCAACAGTAACTCAAATAACCACTCCTTACATGCAGAAGAGCATCTCTGAGCATACAACATGTCAAACCTTGAACTGGATGGGCTACAGCAGCAGAAGACCACACAGAGTACCACTCCTGTCAGCTAAAACCAGGAAACTGAGGAAACCTGATCTGAGTCTCGATTTCTGCTGCAACATTCAGATGGTAGGGTCAGAAATTGGCATAAACAACATGAAAGCATGGATCCATCCTGCCTTGGATTAACAGTTCAGGCTGGTGGTGATACAATGGTGTAGGGGATATTTTCTTGCCACATTTTGTGCCTTTTTGTACCAGCTCAGCATCATTTAAACGCCACAGCCTACCAGAGTACTGTTGCTGACTGCTGACAGTGTACCCATCTTCTGATGGCTGCTTCAAACAGGATAACGCACCCTGCCACAAAGCTCAAATTATCTCAAACCAGTTTCTTGAACATGACAGTGAGTTCACTTTACTCCAGTGACCTCCACAGTCACCCAATAGAGCACCGTTGAGATATGGAGTAACAGGAGATTCACATCATGGATGTACAGCTGACAAATCTGCAGCAACTGTGTGATGCTATCATGTCAATATGGACTAAAACCTCTGAGGAATATTTTCAGTACCTTGTTGAAACTATGCCACAAAGAATTAAAGCAGTTGTGAAGGCAAAAGGGGGTCCAACCCAGTACTAGCGAAGTGTACCTAACAAAGCGGCCAATGAGTGTAAATCTGTGCAATCAATAACAAGAGGGTATTGATATTAAGAATCTCTTTGCAACAATGTCCTGGTCTGTCAAAGGCAGCAGACAGGAGGAAAAACCACATATACTATCCTCTACACCTGGGAGCATAACTATTTCCAAGCACCATTTCTCCTAGATTTTAAGGTGCAATATCAGGAGCCAGTCTGAGATAGATACAAAAAGAAATTAGGTAGAATATTTAATAAAAGAGTTAATCATAATAGTCTTACCAGGCACATTAAACAAGGTACAACCTTTTTTTCCCCCCAAAGAACATGGGGTGTTTTATAAAATGCACATGAGAACAGAATAATACACATACTTACTCAAACTATAATAACTTTGCACACTGGATTCAGTACAAGCATTTTGCACATCATGTTCTATTTACATTTTGCACTTCTCCCCCCTTCCTGTCCATAACCTTTACACATGTCTTAATTTCTTTAATAGCACATCCCAGAGAGGCTTAGTCTTTCACAAGTTAAGATGTTAAGTAATTCACCCTGTGAAAGATTAACAAAATAGCCTTGGATTATTCATAGCCTACAATACAAAATGTCAATAAAAGATTCAGAGAATCTGGAGAAATCTGTGTACACAGGGGACACACGCCACCTGTACACCCCACTGAGTGAGCTTAGGGTTTGGTTTTGGGTTTTGGGGTTTTTTTTTTTGCAGCTGTGGCCCTTCTGGTCTGAGATATATCTCAGCTGCTTTGGATCAATTCCAAACACAATATGTGAAGCCCCTCAAAACCGTTAACTTGTGAAATGACATGACATGAGAAAGTCTTTGTTAGCACTTGCAAATGTTTTATGACATTTCAGAAAATTTTTAAGAACAAGTGTCTACAATTTGAACACATTTTGGTTGTACGTGTTTTAAACTACAGTTTAAAGATAGTAATGGTAATCAGAATTTGAAAAATCTAACTAGAGCTTTTACAAATAGGTGGCAGTGTTTGATAAGGAAGTGTTAGTGTAGTTACCCTACTGTGGGAAACAAGAAAATGCCCAATTTGACCCGAGATCTGGGTGGTTTTAGCATCTCGCCTCACTGCAAGAAGGTTCTGGGTTCAGCTTTTCTGGTCGGTTGGGCCATTCCTGTGGGGGTTGTATTGTTCTCCCAGAGTGCAGAGACATGCTTGTGAAGTCAAATGGCGATCTAAATTGGCAGGTTTGGATACCCCTGTGATGGACTGGCGACCTGTTTAGGGTGTACCCCTCATCTCACCCTGTGACAGCTGAGATAGGCTCCAGCCCTAATGCGGCTAAGAAAACTGACGGATACATGGTCTGAGATCCCCCATTTAATATTTTGTCAGATAATCCAAAAGTGCTAATCATACAGCGATAGTGTTATGGTGAGATTAGCCCTGTTGAGCCCAAGCACGTTTTTAATTATACAGAAACTACAATGTTTATTATAAAGCTACTGTTAATGATGTATCCTATTATCCTTCTTACTGTAGCAGTCCAGATTAGTTTGTTGGGTCTTACATGACTTTTTACATGACTGATTTGGCAGTGGGTTGCATTTATTCCCATACCTTTACAACAGAAGTGACAACTTTATGTTTTTGTTTCTTAGTCGCTAGACTTTTGTATTTTGTTAAATTTGATATCCTGTTTACATTAACACCACATAAATGGGACACACTTAAACACATCCATAATGCATTAAAAAAAAAGCTAAGATTTTTAAGACGCGTTGCGCTAGTTCTCAGAAGTCGGGTTTTAACAGAAGTACTTGAATGCCGCATGAACTCTCGGCGGCGGAGACGGTCCCTTTGAAGTCGAGTTTGCCGGCTGGAGCTGAATCTGCCTTCGGAGGTAACCATTAACTTATGTCAAAAAATGTTTTTGTGTAATGATATTTTAAGTTTCAGCTTCTAAATGGGCAATAAAACCTTCTGAAATGGTTTACCTGCGAGAAAGACGGTCAAACCTTCAGCTTTTAGCCTGTTCTGTTGATAATGCATTGTGTTTTTCCCCCCTCCTTAATGTGCCTTAATGCAGCAGCTTTAAGTTAACATATGAATAAGGAAAAAATGTAAAAACAAAGGGGGAGGGGAAAATCAATTAAACTGGAATATAAATCATTTAATTCGTGTTGCTAATTCCCAGATTCAGTTACACTGATTGCTACAATGTTACAAACTCCATTTGTACCCTACAATCTTCCAGTGTTAGCGAAGATAGCACATCCTGGCCATAAACAATGAAACTGATTACGTTTAAATCCTCATTAGAGAGCTGTTATATAGAAGCATGCTAATTTGACTACCTTAATTTATAGACAAGCGCACGAAAGGAAAGAAATTAGTGTAGAAGCGTAGGAAAGGTAAATGCTTCCATTCAGTGCAGGTACGACTCAATGAGTTGGTCTACTGAGTAAGAAAATGCCTGTGGTCATTCCTGTCACCTTGTAGGATGAACCGAAATGTTACAGACAAGACTCTCGACCACTTTCATCATCGAAACAACAAAGATGAGGGATACAGTTCCCAAGAATATGGTGGTATCCCTCTATACAGCTAAGCTTAATAGAAAAAGTTCACTTCCAAGGCTGACAGACAAAATACAAGAACTCAAGTGCAAAACGACTCCAGATTGGCAGACTGGGGTCAGATATCAGGAATACGAATGGCTCAATGGGGATGAGCTCAGGTATTTATAATGAGGGCAATAATGAGTAGAGGCAATTCAGCAGAAAGGCAGGGAAGATCAGGTGATAAAAACAGTGGGAATGTGTGGCAGCCTTCTGTGAAATGACATGACACAGAATGAATACTAGACTACAAAACAGTGATATAAAAGTGAAAAGAACCTATGAACTATATTATGGCTACAGCTAAGGACAGTTTTCTTTCATCATCATCTGTTGATTATTTGATTATTCTAAATTTAATGGGAGATAATGCAGGAGAATACTGTAAATATTTTAATGGGTATACTGTACACTGCTCAAAAAAACCCCAAAAAAACCAGGAAACACTTGATCATCACAGCATGAAACAAAGTCAGTTAAACTTCAGGAATATCAGTGTGTCCAGTTAGCATAAAGCATAAACCATTGTGAATCCATTTCACCTGCTTTGGTACAAATGAAAGTGACAGCAAGTACACTGGAGAGGCAAAAACGAAACAACCCTCAAAAAAGGGAATGGTTTTGCAGGACGTAGCCACAGACCGTTGCTCTCTCCTTATCCCTCCAGACTGAATTTTCTCCAGTTTTGCTTTTTGCTAGTGTTCTTGTCACAGCTGGTAGCATGAGGTGGTCCCTGCAGCCTATTCAGGTTGCACAGGTATTCCAGCTCATCCATACATGCCATCACAAGCACAGTCTCAAGAGTGTGGAAGAGATACCAGGAGACAGGCAGTTAAACAAGGAGAGATGGATGGGGCCGCAGAAGGGCAACCCAGCAGCAGGACCAGTATCTGCTCCTTTGTGGGAGGGAGTAGGGAGAGGAGGAGCACTGTCAGAGCTCTACAAAATTAGAGCAGCAGGCTACGCATGTGCATATTTCTCACCAAACTGGCAGAAACAGACCCCATGAGGATGGCATGTTGGCCCAGCATCCTTTAGTGGGACCTGTACTCACAGCTCAGCACCATGCAGCTTGATAGGCATTCACCCAAGAACACCACAGCTGGCAGGTCCGCCACTAGTAACCCGTTCTCTTCACAGATGAGAGAGCAGGTTCACACTAAACATAAGTGGCAGACGTGAAAGAGTCTGGAGATGCCTTTGCAGATATTATTCTTCCTGCAACATCATCCAGCATGACCAGTTTGGCAGTGGGTCGGTGATGGTTTGGGCAGGCATATCATAGGAGGGTCACACAGACCTCAGTGTGCCCTCCACATGCTAACAGCACCCTGACTGCTGTTAGGTACCAGGATGAAATCCTCAGACCCACTCTCAGACCTTATACTGGTACAGGGGGCCCTGGGTTCCTCCTGATGCAGGACAATGTCCATCCTCATGTGGCTGGAGTGTGTCGGCAGTACCTCTATGAAAAAGGCACTAACGCCGCTGACTGGCCCTCATATTCCCCAGACCTGTATCCAATTAAGAACCTCTGGGACTTTATGAATTGGTGGAATTCAAAGCTGCCAAATAGCACCACAGACTGTCCAGAAGCTCACTGATGCCCTGATCCAGGTTTGGGAGGAGATCCCCCAGGACACCATCCACTGTCTCATCAAGAGCATGCCCAGACATTGTTGAGAGTATATACAGGCACCTGGGGGCCATATAGATTACTGAGCTACATTATGATGCAAGTTTGATAAGCCTGGGATTTCAATTTTTTACTTTTTTTGATGTGATTTTGAATCCAGTCCTCAAAGGGTTGATGAGTTTGGTTTCCACTGATTGTTGTTACCTCATTTTGTTCACAACACATTATACAATGTACAGTATAACTATTCAGGATTCTTTGAGTGCTGTGTCTCCACCTTATATGATGTCAGGTGTGGGTGAGTTGGCATAATGCTTTAGAAATGTATGGCTGTAAACACAACAAAACGTGGCACACTTAGTGATGTGATATTAATATTATTGAGTGGTATGTTTGTGTTTGCTGTAATAACATTAATCAGTAAAGAAAAAGTATTATAAACCATAAACTTGACGTATTTGAGAATAATCTACTTTCCTTTTTTCTGTTAAACAGAATCATGATTGACTTTGAGGAGGCAGACTTCTTTTCAGAACCTCAGAAAAGAAAAAGAAAAAAAGACCCCAAAAAGGACAAGAAACAAAGAACCAGCATGACTGTGAAAATACAAGAGAGCATCCAGAAGAAAAAGAAAAAGAAAAACTCCAAATTCAAAGAAGAAATGAAGGAGAGGAAAGAAAAGAAAAAAAAGAAGAAAGAAAAGCAAAAAAGGAGACTGGCTTTGGAGTTAGAGGGCAGTCTTGTGTTTAAACAGTGCAGTAGAGCACAAGAAAAACTTTTTGAGACGCCTGAAGCATCAAATGCACACCAAAATGAGAAGTTGAAGCCTGATCATCTGACTCAAGACTCCATGAAGAAAAGCAAAAGAAAAAACAAAGTGGTGTTTGATGCATCACCCTGTTACATCCGTATCAAACGCCCTAAATTTGCTTCATCGTCCACCACAGAGAAGGAGGCTGAGAGCTGTTCACAGGTCGCAGTGACAGGACGCAGCCTGAGTCACGATCAGGACTCTCAGTGCACCAGTGATGACATCAACAGCCAGGATTTGTTTATTACCCAGAAGACTTTCAGAACATCGCTCTCCGAACCCTCCAGTGGTGAAGCCAGTGACAGAGCCCTTACTGCATCTCCTCGATTGCTAACACAGCAAGGCAAGGGCCAGCACACATTGGCGGCGGAGATGAAAGAATCAGACAAATGGCCACAAGACGCACACTCTCATCATCACCGCGAGCAGTCAAAGACAGAAAAAGCTGAAGAAGATAAAGGATTACATGAACTAGATGAGAAGAAAAAAAAGTCTCTTCCGACAAACACAAACTTTTCTGAAGAGAGAAAGCTCTCACGTTCTGTACATGTAAGGCGCAGTGTGGGGCATCCTTTCCTGGATGAGCCAGTTGTCATAAAGTCTTCCCCAAATGTTGCAAAGATAAATACCTGTACTCCAAATCAGCATTCCTCCTCATGCCTTCCACACATTGATGAGTTGTCACTACCTCCCAGGGCCACAGCGAGCTCTTCAACACAAACAGAAAACTTCTTCACCACTGAGCTTTGCTCCTACCTCAGCTTCTGCCAGAAAAGTAGACCAACTGTTTGTTTTGAGGACCTGAAACCTTTAGACCTGAGCCTGCCACACAGGGTGAGAAAACACCTTGGCAGTTGTTTGTCAGTAATAGAGGTCAAAGATGAAGAAAAGCAGACTGCCCAGAGACTGACATCTTTGCTATATGGAGAATTTAAAGGAGAAGGAGGCGCGGGTCCATCTGGTTCTTCACTTGTGAAAGAAAAGAAGGTGCTTTTGGGTCGAGGTGAAACAACTCCCAGCCCGCAGTCGTCAGAGTCTGACCACAAGTCTGCTGACACGACGACGTCCAGCGAGGATGGCGAGCAGCAGTGCCGTACTGGCAAGCTGGACCTGATTCAGGTGGTACCACATGATCCTGTCCAAATGGGCTGTCTTATTCTGTTTGAATAACATTTGATAAAAACTACAATACCCAGCGGTTTTAGGGGATTACTGACAAAAATAAAATGTGTGAGGGTTAAAGATTGGGTTGTTAAAGATTTATATGGTAGATCCATGACAAGCTGTGGAAAGCTGCTCAAATTTACTTAAGTACAAATTTGAGCTACTTAGGATTTCTTACTTGCTTTATTTCAACCATTTGTGCTACTTAAATCCTATAACACACCATCTTTTTTTTTTTTTTTACAAACATAAGTACTCGCTTAAAACACATAATCATTCAACCACTCAGTTTGTGCCCTTATTGATAGATAGAAACTGTTCATTCTGTGCATGTGCTCTTTTTCTTCTGGTATTGGTATAAAAGTGTTGTACTTTACTATATACTATAAGTGTTGCTGAATCTTTAAGCTCTTCAGGATTCACAGTTCAAAATAATCCTACTTTAAGGCAACATGCATTAAGCCAGCTTTCTTCTGATTGGCTGTCCCACACAAACAGACGTGAATGGCAGGTGGGTGTGGCTTCTGGCACTCAGCTAGAACTCTTGTGTGACAAGATCCAAGATCCAAGATCAGGTCCAAGAGTAGAAAAAGATCACTGATACAGAGTGTTTAGAGC
>VUQI01056168.1:0-16808 GCA_015106735.1 Paratilapia polleni | reverse complement strand
CAACAACAGTCGCCTCAAGGCGCTTTATATTTTAGGGTAAAGACCCTACTATATTAGACAGAAAAGACAGGAAACCCCAACAATCAGACGACCCCCTATGAGCAAGCACTTGGCAACAGTGGGAAGGAAAAACTCCCTTTTAACAGGAAGAAACCTCCGGCAGAACCAGGCTCAGGGAGGGGCAGCCATCTGCCGCGACCGGTTGGGGATGAGGGGAATCAGAAGAGAGCAGAGGGAGACAGGACAAAAAGGCACACCTATAGGAGAGAGACAGAGTTAATAATAGCTAATGACTAAATGCAAATGGTGTATAAAACACATGGAGAGTGAAAAGAAGTGAGGAAAAGGAAGTGCTCAGTGCATCATGGGAAGTCCCCAGCAGCCTAGGCCTATTGCAGCATAACTAAGGGATGGTTCAGGGTTACCTGATCCAGCCCTAACTATAAGCTCTATCAAAAAGGAACGTTTTAAGCCTAATCTTAAAAGTAGAGAGGGTGTCTGTCTCCCGAATCCAAACTGGGAGCTGGTTCCATAGGAGAGGGGCCTGAAAGCTGAAGGCTCTGCCTCCCATTCTACTAGGGCTAGTGAGGACAGCCACACAAAAAACTGCACCAACAACTGAAAACATCATACATTCCCACTGTCCTCATTATGACATGCAGCAAAGAAATTAGGGAGAAAATAAGCACAAAAAACTGTCTCTCTTGGACACAAACTGATACCAAACTCCAACCAAAAAAAGCTCACTTTGACTGACAAAAACGAATTCACTGTCCAGATAATTATGATACACATGCTCTTTACTGACCTCATGGATGTCAGGTCCTGATGCTTGGTATAGTTAACTAATTACTAACAGCTTTTGCTGCCATCTAGTGTACACAATACTATTACAGTAGCTTCCTGCCCCTGTACCACCTTGTTTTTTTGTTTTTTTTTTACATGTTAACACAGATTAAGCATGGATTTCTTGCATGAGTGGCGAGATTAGACTTTTAAGGAGAATTGATGGATTCCAGCTGTCTCAAATGAACAGTTGTGCCACTGTGTCCTTATCACCAAGGATGAGAAAGACTGGCTGTCCTGGATAGAATAGAGTTTTTTACATTTATGTGGATTAGAGGCACAAAATGGGGCAATGTAGTTTTCTGAAGTGTGCAATTGTATGAATAGAAAGTAGGTTGCTGTAAATTAATAACAGACATGCTCAGTTTTCATGCACTTTTGTCAAAAAGGTGTGGGTTTCTTATAAGGTTTTCACAAATAAGCACCTTTGTCTAAGTACAGTACTTTCCAAAAGTCTTGAGCCACCCCTATATTTTGCTTCCAAGGAGCCAGACTTTATTGAGATTTTTTTTTTAAAGTGCTCTTGAGCAATAGTTCTCCAGGCTTTCCGAAGGTCTTTCCAAGTTTTTCTTTGGACATTGGCTGCTTTTTCACTCATTTTCAGTCCAGTGCTTGGGCTGTTTTTTTTTTTTTGCTTGTTAAGCCACTTAACACTGGCCTATGAATCATTCAAGCATACAAAAAAAAGGCACCTAACTCAAAGGATGAACCAGTGTTGTGTCTACACATAACAGACAGCTTTGCAAAGAACCAATTTTAAATTCTAGCTTTCAGCAATTTGTTACTAGCAGCCTGTCACAAAAAACACATCATTTGTTCACATTTCTTTAGATAAATCTATGAAAAATGCCAAAGATAACACAGACTGACAGGCATAAAATACTATTTTTGCACCAACAAGGTGATTACCAAAGAGCTATTAGCTGAAAGCTTGGTATATCTCACCATGGTGTGCAGGGCTTCCTAAAAAAAAGAAAAAAAATGAGGAAACTGGACAAGTGGAGGACAAAAGAAAAAGTTGCTGTCAATATGTACAGAGGAGGTCAACAGTGAGTGTCTACAGCCATCTGCAAAACACGCTGGAGCCTCTGTCATGGGTTGGGCCATCCCCAGAGCCCAGATCTCAACATTATTGAAGCAGTCTGGGGTCATCTTAACAGAGAACAGAACAAAAGGCAGCCAACATCCAAAGAAGAGCTTTCAATGTCCTTCAAGAAACCTGGAGAACTATTCCTGAAGACTACTTAAAGAAATTACAAGAAAGCTTGCCTCAGAGAATTCAGGCTGTGTTGAAAGATGAAGGTGGTCATACCAAATACTGACTTTCAAGCTCGTTAGCCTTATATAGTGCATTTCTCTTTATGTTTGCACGTTTCAATAAATAGCTGCACCTATTTCCAATTTTCCTAGCAAAACATAAAGAAATGAGTGGTGGCTCAAGACACAGTACTGTAGTATGGCCTAACATTAAGCAGCAAGCATCAGGAGGGCCAAAAACAAACCATAACAAACTGGAGATGCAGTGCAGTTTAAAGAGGTGCCATTTGCTAAGTGTTCATGTAAAGACTATGTCAGACTTACTGCTCTGGTCTCGTACAGAACCATTCGCTGGATCCCACTGATGATAGCCGCTGACTGAGGCATTTTTATTCCTGTATTCTTCAACAGTCACAGTCTGGAAGAGGCCCCAGAAGAACTACAGAGCGAAAGTAAATACCATTTTTAAATGCACTTCTTCACATTATAAGATACAAAAAGACGAGCTAACATATTTAACTCACAAATGTGTTAATGTGTGCGTCTCATCTTTTCCATCAGTACTTCCTAGCTAACATCATTCACAATTCATCTACCTAGCTAGTAGCATTAACCGAAAATCGCCTCCATTGATTATAGTATTCATCTACTCTAGCGATCGAAACAACTACTTTGAACGATTTAGTTAACAGCTATTAAAAATGTGTCTGTGCCCTGCCCAATTGTTTCAGTTAGCTTGTTTCAGCTGAATTTTTTTTAGTCAGGTGACTGTCATGAATGACTAGACTTATCGGCTCGTACGGTGCCTCGCAGAGTCAAAAAAAAAACCTCGAAAACTCAAAGTGCGATATCACTTTTCGTCTTTGCGTGTATTTTTTGCACTCGGCAACGGCTTTCAGTGTCTGTAACTGCTCTTGAACGTATTAAAACATAAACACACTGTCAACACTCAAATTCAGCATTAACTAGTTATTTACATTAACCTACAACTAGCCCTTTAGTTTGCAAGTTGTCATGGTAACCGTACCTGGTTGGACGGCGGGGTTACTCGACTATGTAGCAAGGTTATTTTAACGCTAGTGAATAACTGCGACAAAAATAATAAAAAAATAATAATTACCAGATGAAACAGAATAAAGAATAAAGGAATGCCTAAAAGTAACAGTAAGTGAACTTAAATTGAAATATGACAACAGTCATTTCTTCTATATTTGTCAAGTAACGTTGACCACCGTATTTTGCCGAAGTTTGTATAGAATACAATAAGAAGCTGACAGTTTGATAGTGTCTTTATCTGTTAGGCTTATAATTCTGTGTGTTCCCTTAGTTTAAATGGATGCTTTAGTGGACAACCTAATAGAAGATGAAGCCGAAAGAGAGCGACTTCTTGCTAAACCCACCTGCTTCATCATCGTTGGAAGGCCGGTAATCTGTCTCTGTCAGAAAGACATATACCACACAATGTGGACATATGAAGTGAAATTGAATTATTTTTTAGCTGTGTAATTAATTAGTTATATGTATGCAAAGACAATATGCACCTTTTTGTCTATTAATGAGCCAGATGTGCATGTAAAAAAGAGGAAAGACAATGAACATGAAGCTTAAAAGCACATCATATAGTTTAGCAGCAAATCAAGCGTTATATGTTTAGGATATACCTAAAATTGCCCGGCACAACTATTACACAAGTTGCATGTCTTAAGCGCCACTCCACGATCAGGGACATCATGCAAAGTGCTTCCACCAAAACTCAACAAGTCCACACCCAAACACTAGCAAGTTATTTTTTTCTAATACTTTTCAATTCATGTTCCTCCATATCCACTTTGTGGCAGGGTGTTGGCAAATCCACCTTGGCCAAAAAAATTGCAGAGTCCTGGAAGTGTGTCCTGATTGATGGTGAGTACCTTTTTCAAGCATTTATCTTTGTACCAACATGTGAATGTACATAAATTTTCATCTTTCTCAGCCGCTTTTACAATCTTTCAGATACCGATCTTCTCAACACACACATAAAAAATGAAACAAAAGAGGGCATGGAGGTGAGTAATATATTCTGTATCATTTCAGAGAACAGCCTTTTGTTCCTGTGTTGTGTTGTTTTGTGTTCTTTGTAGCCATTAGAATATCTAAGTTGCTCTCGCTGTTAATTTTAGCTTTCGGATATATTATCTGAAGGCAGAAGTGTACCAGAAGATATGGTGCTGAAGCTGATTCTTGCCAGGCTTAACTCACCGGATGTGGAGCACTATGGTAAAATATACTAAGAGTGTGTTATATTATGCTCCATACAGTGGCTATGCACACGAAATAAACTTTTCAATCATCAAATGTTATTTGCACTGTGTGATTAATTGTAAAATAAGATGAACAATATGTCTTATATGATAAGCAATATGATAAGCTCTGCACTGTTTGGTACTTCACATGTTTTGATACAGGTTATGTACTGTGCTGCCTGCCGTTCATGTCAGAAGAGTGTCTCAAGATTAATGAGCAGATTGAACTGATCAAAAATCTCAAGCTAACACCTGATTTCATCATTAATATCAAGGTTACTATCATTCTCTATTTAGAGCTGTCCATTGCATTTATGTTTTTTTTTTTGCATAGTTTAATGTTTTTATATAGTCATTTACAAGTTAGTAATATCGGTTTGCTTATCTTTTATTTAAGTTCATTCATGAAAAAGATTTGCCAGTGTGTTAGTGATTTGATTATAAACTGACTACTCCTAACTTCCACCAGTGTGCAGACAAGGACCTGGCCCAAAGGCTGTCCGGTCTGAAACAGGACCCAGAGACAGGGCAATATTACAACAGGGATCAGTGGAAGCGTGAAGAGGTGTACAAAAAAAAGAAGAAGAACAAGGGTCAGGATGTGGAAGAGGTGGAGGATGTACAGGAGCAGGTATGGCTTATGGGAAAACAACTCTTGTCACTGAGTAATTGTGTAATAAGGAAAATCATAGCGCTGTCTATCGCCTCCCCACCTTTTGGTGTTGCTTATAAAAAGTATAATCCAGCCGCTGTTGTTGTGCTGCTTTTCCTCTTATTTCACAATGTTAACCACCTCCAGTAAACATAAACTGACAAAAAAAATGACATCTGCTGCCTCCCCAGTCCTAGCTGGTCAGATGTGAATGACAGAGCCACTGCATGTCTTGAGTAAAATAAATATAGTAAATGACACCAATCAATCCCTAAATCCACTCTTGATGCCGATATTGTCCTGTTGCAGGTATGAGACTTTAAAATGCCAAAAAAGTAATTTAATTAGAAGTGTTCTCCTTGCTGCTATGGCAGCTCTGAACAAACTAGCCTGCAAAGGTACTGATGTCATATATACAGGGGTTGGGATAGGAGCATAAATATTTTAAGTTTGGGTATGTTTTTCTATATACTTTGTGCATGGGGAAATAAGGCTATCTATCTAGTTTCCGTCTTAAGTGTAAGAATTAAGTGTCTTAAATGTTAATTTGATTTTTTTTTCTCCAATGATTCATAGAGGATTAGTATTTGAAACATTTTCCCATTTCAGTACATTTTTGGATTTGGGTTTTGCATTTTTAGAGGATTGTTTTTATTCTAGTTAACCTTCTCTTTCCAGGTGATCAGTTGCTATCGCAGCAAAGAGAAAGCTGCCAATCTTTGTGTTTCATTTTAGTAAAATGTTTTTTTTTTTCTTTTAGGCTGAGGAGGAGGGACTGTCGGGGAATATTATTGACCGAATAGTGTGGACACCAGAGTATTTGGCCAGAAATGCTTTTGCTCGAATCAACATGTACAGGAATAACATGCTCAGACCACTGGAGGTGAGTTGCCCAGACCTAGACTAGTTCTAAATAGCTCATACATTAATTAGAAGGTTAAAATATTCCCCACATGTAATGCAACTATTGGTGGAGCCATCGTTTAATAAAGTCACCCACTACTTACACGCCAGAAAGTCATATTTGTTTTATTTTGTCATCAGGCACATTATAAATTTAAGGCCATGCTGTTGGTGCAGGCAGGGTCAGGGTTCTACACACCAGCCATATTTCATAATCCTTTTAAACTTTGTATTTGAATCAGTGATTGGAGAGATGCTGCTTTTTTTTAACCAGTAAGTTTATATCACAAGGCAATTTGAAATTTGGTAATGATCACTAAAGAGAAGCTATGGATTGTAATAAAAACGATACTAATAATAAAGTAAAAAAAAAAACACTGATTGAAAGGTATATTAATTGATATTTTTTTCAGGACTACATGACAAACCACAACCCTCTCTACCTGTTGGAGTTGGATGGAAACAATACACCTGAACAGTTGCACTTGGTAAAGACAAGAGCAATGAATGAATCATCTTCAACAAATAAATCCGTTACAAGGCATTGTTAGTGTGGTGCAGAAGTGCTGTGTAAAGTGTCTGTTTGAGCATGTAATCTGTGAACTGACTTTAGCTTGTTGATGCTGATTTTTGTTTTTGTTTTTTTTACTTCTAGTCTGTTATGTCGCGTCTCGAATCTTTGGCCATAAATCGTGTCTCCATTCCAGTCCACCTCCATAAGACAGAGGATGAAGAATTACCAGAAGATGTTAGCACGGTCTGGAAGTCTTCATATTTTATTTCAAAACACATTCAGTGAATGTATACTTGTATTTTGAATAACCTACATATGTACTATAAACCTCCAGATAATCTTGATGTAAGAATAAATGTTGCTCTAGGTACAGTATATGTTGCAGGATTATTGATTTAAAGAATACTCCCTTCACTGAATCAACCCCTAATTTAACTAGACTTGGTTTAATGTTAAGGCCATCTCTTTTTTCAGGAGGACCTACTGAGAATTATGTCCTCCTCCAGGAATGTGGCCCCTGGCTTTAGGTGGAGAAGGAGCCGCTGGGGCCAAACTTGTCCTGTGGCTTTGAAAGAGGGCAAGGTCATTCCTGGCAAGCCGGAATTTAGTGTGGGGTGAGTGGTCTTTTGTATGCTATTTCCAGATGAGGGATCTAACCAGTGACTAGGTAAAAATGTGACTCTCATCTCAACCACTGTACAGATTCCAGGACAAATTGTACATCCTTTCATCGGAGGAAGCATCCCATAAATTTGTCACAAATCCTCGCCCTTACCTGCTTCCTCCAATGCCGAGGTTCCCCTGCAGAGTTTCCATCATTGGGCCCCCTCTGGCAGGAAAGAGCACCTTATGTAAGCTTTTAGCTCAGCACTATAACTCAATGGTAATTGACATGGACGAACTGATGCAGCCAGTTCTGGGCAAGGTTGAACAGGAGAGAATTGAGAAAATTAAAAAGGAGACAACACAGGCTGCTATACAGAAAATCAAGATGAAGATGAAGGAAGATGGTGGACAAAATTCAGGCAAGCTGAGCTTTGTTGATATTTTTGGATAATGACCTGTATATGTATTTGATATATTGTGATAGACAACTATTCACACACACACACACACATATATATATATATATATTTCCATGCCATAATAACTACCTACTGAATACTACTAAGTACTACTATATACGTATTTAAAGCAACACAGAATTAATGTCCTGATATTTTATTTTTATCAGATAAATAATATGTATCATAGATAGCTATGCAGTTAAGCCATGCCTTGTTGTGTCCTAATATTTTGAAGCTCACTGTGAAGGATAATGTAGCATACTGGCCACCAATATTGTATTAATGTGAAAAAAGGGTCTTATTTTTTCTGCTGTCTTCAGTCACAGAGGATCATCCAGAGGTGCAAGCCATGGTGCTTAGTTCTGTGGAGAAAGCAAAACAATCGAGTACAGCTTCTTTTGGCTTGTATGCTGAAGTACTAGAGAAGCAGATAAAAGAGGTATGTTAAAGATCTCAGACCAGGTGGGGGCATTTACACAGACTTTTCAGTCTGAAACTGTTAGCATGTTTGCATACTCATTCATGTATTTCTGTGATTAAGGGCACACAACAGTTGTTTCTGCGACTTTGTTTGAGACTGTTAGTTTTTTTTCATTTGCAGAAAATCATTGACGTACACTGTACAGCACACAACACTATATCAAACACACAAAGAGACTAACATAACACTGAAGCATTCATAACAATTATAACTGAAGTAAATATCATGTTAATGCTAAACCAACTTAACTAATAAAAAGTTTGATGTTATAGATTGAAGAGGTGGATTCAGATGCTGAGGGCATGACTGGGTGGGTGCTTGACAACTTTCCCAAGAACCTTTCCCAGATGGATACCTTAAAGCAAGCCGGACTTCTGCCACAAATCTTCTTCTGTCTCACAGACAGTGACGGGCATCAGGGTATGGGGCAAAAAGAGAAAACATAAGACATGTGAAGTTAAATCTTGCATTTGCATTTTATACTTTGGCTTGAAATTCCCTTCAGTGTTTATGCATACAGTTTGGTACTTTTTACACCCTCATTAATACACTTTTCATTGAGCAGTTTTGAGGAGACTTTATGAGATGAATAAGGAAAGTGTGAACAAAGCTGTAAGGAAGAGGTTAGAGGACGAACAGTCTCAGAAGGAGACAGAACTCTTGTAAGTGCAGATGCAATGATACTGTGAAATTGTTTTTTTCTTTTGTTGTATTTGAGCCAGTATTTTCATGCAGCTTTTGTTTATGTGCCTCAAATCTGTCCATTTTAGAAACCAAAAGGAGCAAGAATCAGAGGTGCAATCAAATATGGAGACAGTTATGGAAGAAACTCATGGTATTACATTCTTTACCTCTTCTATGCTCCCCTTAAACACATAAAATTAAACAGTGTAATCTTATTATATTCTTTTGATTTGCAGAAGATCCTGAGCAATCTGACACCACCAGCCCTGCAACTCCTGACATAATACAAAAAGAAGGTTATATTTTTTAACTTTACAACAAGAACATGCTGTTTTTTCTCAGGTCAAAAATGCAAATTGGCTAAAGAGAGAAAATAGTGCAAGATGCAGATTCAAGTCAGTCAGTCAGTGTCAGGCTTTCCCATGGTGTACCAGCAAGCCTAATTACAGTGGACAAGAATGATGCTCTGAATTCAAACCTACATTGAAATAGCTATACAGCATGATAAAAACATTTTCAATCATTTTCAATCAGAATCACAATTACTTTTTTGTATGTGCAAACTGTCTACTGTATACATGCTGTATGTAAGCATTCTTTCTCTCACTCTTTCTCTCCATTTTTCTTTTTTGTGTGGTCCAAGCAGCAGTGGTAGAACATGATTATTCAGAGTTGGGTTATCCAGACGGCCCTGAGATGAACGAGTATAAGATGCAGTTGCAACGGTTTGTGAGTGAATGGGAGAAAATGGAGCCTGGTTTAACAGTAACCCACTGTACTTTGGAGATTGGCAGGAAATGCCCTGAGAACCTGCTTCAAGAGATGATCCAGCAGATGGAGAGTGAGTATAAAGCTATGCAGTCCAAATCACTGTTGTCTTAAAAAGAATTTTGCTCCCCAAAAAAAGTAATTTTCTTGATCAGAATGAAATTTATTTCATGTATGTTTGCTTTTATTATTTTACCAGAAATACTGAGATGAATATTTTGCTATGTACTGTGTAGTATGCTGGCAGTGGCATTCATTACTACTGTTGCTTGAATAATGGAACTACAAATGAATGATTAGAGCAGTAGTGTTTTTGGACATCCATTTTCGGAACAAAAAGAGCATTTTTAATTGTTTTTTAATGACCCAAATCCCATTTTAGTTTAATTGACACGGTAATTTAAATGCTTTCTTTATAATGTGATATTCTACTAAAAAGTTCCAATCCAATCTTTAGTTCTCATGTGTGATCTTCAGAACCCTTTCAGTATGTGTCCTGGGAGTTATCTGCGGAGGACATGGATAAAGACATGGAAGATATAGAGGCCTTAGCTCAGCTGGAGAGAACAGAGGAAGGCAGCAGTGACGATTATCGAGCAGAGGAGGAAGATGAAGTCAGTAAACTAAGGAGCCTTTTCACTTTATAAGCTACATATTTATAATGCTATTTAAAATGGTAGAGGCTGAAGATACAGGCCTTACTGCTTTTTTGACAAATATTAATAAGGTAAGCAAACCTTTAAAACCATCTCCATCCTCTTAATGAGTGCAGGGGGACACAACAGCCAAGAGATTCTTAGGTGATACACATAATTTCTGCCCTGTTGCCTTAAAAGACCACAATGTCCTGTGGCCCTGTACGGATGAAATTGCAGCCAAGTATCATGAGAAGACCTACTACTTCTCCAGCTTAGAAGCCAGGGACTCCTTTCTTCAAAATCCTGCAAACTTTGTTCCACAGACTGAGCCTCTCAAGGTACAAGCTAGCATGACAAGAGAAAATCATACACTAGTTCTGGACAAAAATTCTTTCACATACTCTTTGTTCTTTTTCCATCCAAGCCTCCTGCTCTGCGGATCTTTTTGCTTGGCATCGGAGGCTCAGGTAAGACAACTCATGGTAAGTGGCTTGCACAGCAGCTTGGGCTCTTCCATATTCAGTTCAGGGAGCAGCTCCACATGCTCATCATGGCCAAGACAAAGAAGCGGATATCTGATGCTGATGAGTTAGTGTCCTTAGAAGACTATTCTGAGGACTTGGAGGTCAAAATAATGGAAGCCAGGGGGAAGGATGAGAAGGAGCCAGAGGATACCTCTGCCAACATGAATGCCATGGAGGTCAGCTTCAGTACAATTTCTCTCTATCACAGTTTGTTATGATACTTCAGCGTAGGTTTTGAATGTCTGCACATGTGCTTTTCTGTGACTATAGCAAGAAGCACTGACTGAGGAAGAAATGGCCATCAAAGCCTACCTATCTGAAGGAGATCCTCTGAATCCAGAGATTCTGGACATGGTTATCGCACCATATTGGAAACGTGAACCATACAAGTAGTTATTACACAAATGGATGCTTCCTGCCTCTCCTTGTATTATGCTTATTTGCTGTCTTTCTCTGAGCAGCCCTCTGAAACCAGTTAGCTTCGCTTAGCACAAAGCTTGGAAAGAAGGGCAAACATCTAAAATTGCTTTTTCCAAATGGAACAAAATCATCAATCAGACCAGAAAGCTCAACACAAGCAAACTTCTTCTCAACAAACTCTCTTTGAGAGCACATCCTAAAATGTCAAACTTTTTCTTTCTCCCTTTCTACTTATTTTACCTATAAAAAGCATATACATACCACAACACAAGTAAGCACAACCATACATATTTGGTGCTTCATTTACCTACATGTATACTAAATATAAAGTATATTCTGTAATCATGTGTAGCTCATTGCTTATGTGAAGTGTTTTTATTTTTCTGTGATCACCTTGCAAGAGATATTTTTCTTTAACTCAAGATAATCTACTTTCTGCAGGTCTACAGGTTTTATTTTGGAGGGCTTTCCTCGTGATCCAGATGAGGTGCACTACATGTTACAGCAAAAGCTTTTCCCTGATGTTGTGGTAGTCATGGAAGTGGATGTTGAGGATGTTCAGAAGCGTCTGTTGCCAAAATACCTGGAGAACTGGCGTAAGCGCCGAAACAAACGCAAAGCACAACTGAAACTCCTTCATGACCTGCGTAAAAAAAAACGGGTAAAAAAGTGACAATTAGGTAGCAGTTTTAGTAATTGTGGTGAATTTTCTGCCAGGAAGCATTATTCTTGCTGTCTATCCTGACAAATATTGTTAATTATGTGAGTATCTGACACATTTCTAGTAATCTTTTTTAATTCAGGAGGAAGATATTTTGAAGAGAAAGGCTGAACTCATGGCAGAACAAGGCCCTAAGGCAACCAAAAAAAGGGTAAGCAAATTCATCATACCCCAATTATCCCATTTGCATTTGCATTCAACTTTTTTCCTTTATTTTTGTATTTGCCAATAAAACAGTTCAGTTTTCAAGATGGCACAGAAGATGATGACGAGGATGAAACTGCAGACATAGAGGATAGGATAGAGGCCCTGCTAGCAGAGGAATTTCCTGTAGAAGAGGATGATGAAGACATGGAGTATGAGGAGACTGAGGAATCAACTACCGAGAGGCTGGAAATAGAAATACAAGAGCATTTTGTGACACATGAGACCAACCTTAGTACTGTGATGGTACAAATACACCAAACATATCTTGTGGTTGCCGCACCCTGATCATTTCTACTTGTATTTCATATTAAGGACAAGCTCTATACTATAAAGTAGTTGTATTTTACAGTATACGTAGTTGTATTGTATGGTCATATATGCTGCTTTGTGCTGTTCTGTCATCAGGAACTCCTAGGTGAACAAAATATACCAAAAATGGCCATCAATGCATCTCGCAAGCTCCACATTGTTCGGTATCAGCTGCTTCAGAAAATCAAACCCCTGTTGAGCAACAGGGAGTCGCTCTTCCAAAAATGCCACCCCATCTCCTACAGCCTGGCACATAAGCTGCTGCTGTCCTCTTACAAGTTCTACAGCGCCTTTGGTTTTCTGGACCCCGTCAAGGTAGGCACGGTTCAGGAATGTCAAATATGTTTCTAGTAGTTCCAAAAAGTGTTTTAAATACGAGTACACCTTGACTCTTGTTTTGTGCTGACACGTTGATCACAAAAAACGTGATCAACAAAGTATACTCTAACACTTTTTTAATCCATGCACATCCTCCAACCTACAGCTATACAAAGAAAGAGACCTGATCCAGCCTCTACAATGGCCTTTCAATACTACATGTCCCCTGCTCTTCCATCAGTATATCTACTTCTTTGCATCTAAGGAGAACTGTAACACATTTATGCTCAACCCCTTAAAGTACCTTCGGCAGCCCAAGCCCACCCCGTCACTTCCTGTTAAAGTAGCAGTCACTGGACCTCCAAAATCTGGAAAAACCACTGGTAAGACACAAGATGGCTGAAAATGAACTTGTCTTTTATTTATTGTCTTCAATTCTTTTGTTTTGCTTTTATTTCTTCAGTGGCGCAGATGTTTGCTCAGAAATATGGCTTGGCTCGGCTGTCCATCGGTAGCGTTGTGCGTATGGTGCTGGACACTCAGGAGCACACCGATCTGGCTATTCAGATGGAAGGGTATCTCTTACAGGGTCTTGTTGTGCCCGATGAACTGGCCATTCAGTGTCTGGAGGTGGCACTGATGAGTTCAGTCTGCAGCACACGAGGGTAAGACGAGGGGTTTGGTACATTTATGTGCTAATAGTTAGCAAAACTTAAGGATTGGGAAGATCCTAACTTAATCTCTGCCATGCATTTTGGTGTTTCTAGACAAAGACTTTATTATTTACATGATGTACTCTATTATTGCTGGTTGTTCGAGTATGTAAAGACAGTATCTACTATATTATAATATCTTTGCCATTTCAGATATGTGCTTGATGGCTTCCCGATGACCCTTAAGCAGGCAGAACTGATGGGGTGTCGGAGCATCATCCCCATGATAGTAGTTGAGCTTGAGCTGGACATAGTGGAGGTGCTGAAGAGAGGCCTTGCAGACAAGATGAAGCCCAACAAGTCAGAGACCACACAACTAATAACAATTATAAGAACACCTTTATTGTTGTTGTTTTTTTTTTCCAGAAAACATAAGTCTGGCAGCTGATTGCAAAAAATAATAAAATATGTCTTGTTTCTCCTTTCCAATTCCACTGTAGGCCTCATGTGATGCACGACAGCTCTGAGATCCTCCACATTCGCAATTCCTGCTACAAGAAGGAGGTTGTGCATGTAAGGGATCACTTCCAACAACAATATCAGAACTGGTTGTGCCTCGATGGCCTCAAGAGCAAATGGTGGCTCTGGGACAGAATGATAAAAGACGTCAGTGTCAGCATGAAATATATTCACACTTACCTGGAGAGATTACAAAGGGGTAAGTACGAGAAGAGTGTAAGCGGATAAATTTCTCCAGCGATCACCTCGGCAAGGCTGTTTGTGACCAAATATGTATGCTGTAAAAATAAAGTAGATTCTGTGCTGTCAGACTCACTGGCTAACCTTTTTACACATGCATACACATAGAACCTCCTAACCCCATGCACAATGATTTAATCAGGGCAAGCAGCCTGCATCAACAGGCTGTGCATCACACCCAAAGAGTTGGATTATCAGCTTGGAGAGTTTGGCCAGTACTGCCCTGTTTGCATGGCCGTACATCACCATCTGGTGGACTGCTCAGAAACTGCAGCTTTGACTCATGCAGCTGAGTACAGGGGGCACTATTACAAGATGTGTGACAACAACCATTTAGAGGTCAGTCAGTGTCTTGGAAGTTCATGTATAAGTTACTTGCACACAGATACAGATTTATGGGTAAATGCCCAAATGAGTATGGGAAAGCATTCAAACCAGAAAACTCTAATTAAAAAAGCATCTAACTTTTTTTTTTTATCTTCGTCTGTCAACCACAGAAGTTCCTGTCTACTCCTGATCACTTTGTGACACCTGGCTGCCCACACACCCTCCCACAACCCCACCTCCTGCCAAGGAAGCTGACCGAGATTCAGGTGAAGAACAAGTTCCCACAGCAAGTTGAGATGAAGGGCTTCTGTCCTGTTACTTATCTGGATGGAAAACAGAGGTACATTATTCACTCTGTTACTGACAAGTATTTTTCAAAATGCTAAACAAAAAAAAAAAGAAGTTGGCAAACTTCTTTCTTTGTGGTTTTCTTCCAGTTGCAACTCAAAAATTGTTATTCTAACTAACACGATATTAATCACTGTGGCATCAGATAGATGAGAAAAGATCTAAATAAGACCCAAAACATGCTCTTTTGTAGCATTTAAAATTTAAGCACTTTATTCCATCACAGTATGTTAAAAGGATTTAATTTGTGACAAATCTCCTCTTACTGCTGCAACTCTTTGCCATATGTGACAGTTTTTTTTCATTTGGAAGTCTTATTTGTCCTTAGATACGAAGCTCTAGTTCGAGGAAAGATGGAATATGCTGTGGAATACAGAGAACGAATCTACATTTTTGAGACGAAGCAGAAACAAGACAAGTTCATGAGGTGCTATCTCTTTGTATATTTGAAACACGTGCCTTTTTTCATGTTTTTTTTTAAAAACATCATTTGCATCAATTTTTCACAAACTACTTTCAGCTACATTCATAAAGACAGAGTGGTGGTATGTAAACCTTTGGTCTGTTTACTGAAATTTGGTGTTATTTATTTAAGGACTCCTGAAACCTACTGGGACCAAAAGCTGCCCATTAAAGTTCCTCCTCCTTGTGAGCCCGTACCTCTCACCTCCCTTCCAACGCTGGGCTATCTTGAACAGGTTAGACACTCATTTG
Organism: Paratilapia polleni; assembly: GCA_015106735.1. Lineage (NCBI taxonomy): Eukaryota > Metazoa > Chordata > Actinopteri > Cichliformes > Cichlidae > Paratilapia > Paratilapia polleni. The sequence continues at coordinate 1,416 of VUQI01056168.1, read as the reverse complement.
CATGTGGAAAATATTTCTGTATAGTCCTGTTTGCTGAGATTTAAAAAAAAAAAAGAAAAAAAGAAAAAAAAAGAAACAAGATTCCACTTAAAAACATTTCAAGTATTTTGCCGTGATATCGACAGTACTGTATTTTTTTAGGGAGTGGCCGTAGCAGTGATCAAGGCCATGACTGCTGTTGGGTGTCTCAAACCAAAGCACCCTTATCTCAGTTTACAAAGATCAGCTCTCCACTATGTGGCCTTCTATTTGAAAGGTAAGCACATTTATCTGATCTCATTAAGTTTGATGCTAAGGATTTTGTGTGCTGTTTTACCTCTTTTAACTACTTTTTTTCCTATGGAAAGGTTTACTATGTACCATATATTTCATTCTCCTCTTAAGATTTCCTACATGTTCTCAGCACTGAACTTATACGTGTTTCTTCTATTTAAGTAATAATTAAAATTTTGCATTTTTATAGCTTTCAACCAAAAAAGCACAGAATACGTTCGCCAGAAGTACAAAAAGAAGCTGGCCTCGTTTGAAGAGAACTGTGCGCTCATTCCCTATTTGAGCACAGTAATGAGAGGGAACTACAGGCCTCCTTGTGAACGCCTGATTGATTTTGAGTTCAAGCTGAACAGGTTCCTGGCCTTGGGAGGCTTGCCTGGAGCTAATGGTGTACAGCCTGATTTGCATTTTGTGTGACTACAACCTGTCAGTGTACTTAACATGATGTGATGATCTGTGTCAACAATGCAATTTTAGAAATCTTTTAAAGTTACTTCTTTAGGAGTTTAGGCTATCAATGAAAGCATCTTTAATTATCTGAAGTATAAAAACTATTTTACCAGGACCATTATTTATCCTTAACGTTAGCCATACAGTCTTGTAGACACTGCATTTTCTTTTTCCTGGGTTGAAATAAATTAAACATTCAACAAGAGAACCTGTTTCCTTAAATGATGTGCGATGTGTGTACACTATCACTATTTGTTCTTTTGTTAATTCAAGTTTGCTTGACACACCTATGAATAGGTTGCAGTCACAGATGCAGATTTATGAAGGGATGCAGGGACCCAAGGTGTCATTAAATTAAAGTGAACATGTGACACATAACTGTAGGTTGCTACCCCAAACAAAAGCCCCAACAGTACTGAGATATTAAACAGACAACTCCTTACACTCTGACTCCAATGTCTGGAACCAGGCAAACACAAAGATCCGAAGAGAGAGAAAAAAGGCCTATATGTATATGTGAGTTCAGTTGGCAAGAATAATACTTAATGAGAATAGTTATGTGAAAGCAATACAGAATGTCTTAAAGTGTCATTGCATTATATTTCAGCAACTGTTGAGCTGTTACCTGTTGAGCTGTTATATATATATATATATATATATATATATATATATATATATATATATATATATATA
>VUQI01056167.1:2500-32987 GCA_015106735.1 Paratilapia polleni | reverse complement strand
AATCAGAGAAGTAGCCAAGAGGCCCATGGTAACTCTGGAGGAGCTGCAGAGATCCACAGCTCAGGTGGGAGAATCTGTCCACAGGACAACTATTAGTCGTGCACTCCACAAATCTGGCTTTTACGGAAGAGTGGCAAGAAGAAAGCCATTACTGAAAGAAAGCCATAAGAAGTCCCATTTGCAGTTTGCCACAAGCCATGTAGGGGACACAGCAAACATGTGGAAGAAGGTGCTCTGGTCAGATGAGACCAAAATTGAACTTTGTGGCCTACATGCAAAACGCTATGTGTGGCGGAAACCTAATACTGCACATCAGCCTGAACACGCCATCCCCACCGTGAAACATGGTGGTGGCAGCATCATGCTGTGGGGATGCTTTTCTTCAGCAGGAACAGGGAAGCTGGTCAGAGTTGATGAGAAGATGGGTGGAGCTAAATACAGGGCAAAAGACTGTGCTGCAAAAGACTTGAGACTGGGGTGGAGGTTCACCTTCCAGCAGGACAACAACCCTAAACATACAGCCAGAGCTACAATGGAATGGTTCAGATCAAAGCATATTCATGTGCTAGAATGGCCCAGTCAAAGTCCAGACCTAAATCCTATCGAGAATCTGTGGCAAGACCTGAAAATTGCTGTTCACAGACACTCTCCATCCAATCTGACTGAACTGGAGCTATTTTGCAAAGAAGAATGGGTAAAAACTGCTTTTTTTCCCCCAGATTTTTATTTGTAAAAAATTTTGAACACCATGTATCATTTTCCTTCCACTTCACAATTATGCACTACTTTGTGCTGGTCTATCACATAAAATCCCAATAAAATACACTTAAGTTTGTGGTTGTAACGTGACAAAATGTGAAAAAGTTCGAGGGGTATGAATACTTTTGCGAGGCACTGTAAATGTAGTGGTAGTGGTAAAGTCTAAATTACCATAAAATGTTAAATCTTCTTCCAACAAGAAGTACAGGTATTAAAACATTTAGTACACTAGTGCACAGATTAATCCTGAACATTTTCTACTTAATTAAACAGTTGTAGGAGGTGTTTTTCTTTTCTTCTGATCTAAATATGGAAAAGCACAGAGTGTGCAAAGTACCTTAAAAATAGTCTTTAAGGGACTATGTTACTCCACTTTTGAGTCACCGTTTGTGTAGGTGTGTGTGAGAGCTGCACGATTATTATTGTGCATTTCTAGTTTAGTGATTCAGTTTCATGACCAAGATAGCTTGGATCTAATTTTGCCCTCCAGCCTCGTCTGGAACCTGATTAGGGTGATGCACCTCCGCTGCCTGATCACATTGATTTGTCTTGTTTCTGTCAGACTCTAACTGGTACATGTTGTTGTTGTTGTTGAACAGAAAAACTTTGTCTTGTCTTGAATTGCTTCAGTTTAATTCTTTGAAGTCCTCTGTAATTATTCTATAACCACTTGAAAAATATGTTTTTGTGGTCTGAATTTTATAATACATAAAAACATTTTTAAACAAATTATTCCTCAAAGGACAGACAAATAAAACCCACTGTGCCATGAGTTTGTAACCACTGATCTGTCATTCTTGTTCACTCAGGGCACTCTGAAGATCTGCCTCCCCTACAGCCCAACAAAAACACTATCAGTCAAGTCCATCCTAAGGTGAGAAGTGCAGCCTCGTGCTTTTAGTCAGTACAAATTATTCCCTCTTTCCAATACATGAATGAGAATTGATATTGTTGTTATCTCATTCTGCTGTTGAGATACGATTATTTGCATAGCAAGATGTGACTGAAATCAGAGCCTCAGAAACACTCAGTTATTATAAAATGTGGCTCAGTGTTTTTGAGTTCTTTATGGCCGTCCAGCACACGCACTAATCTTAGTATTATACACTGTTACTGAGGTGTTTACTGCCACACAGATGCAGGGATATTTGCGACACAGCTGCTTGCGTGTGTTATTTTAAGTGAGATATGATGTTGTTTTGTTTAACAGAAGATACACATGCACAGATGCATCGCAAAATATGCTTATATGTACACTACAGAGCAATTTACAATTTAATACTGAATAAAATACTGTGTTAGTTTTAATGTAATTCTCCCCCAGATTTTGTTGTGGCTTGCACGTGCTAGGAGAAAATTTGCGTTTGCTTTTAGTTTATGAAAATTATTTTCACTGTGACTTTTGGATAATCTCATCCATTGGAAGGCCTGCACAGCACTTTCAACCTAGTTTTCATGAATAACAATTCATTTTGTTTAGTCAGTCATTACTTTAGGACAGCAACAAACAGTTATTTTCATTACTGACTGACTAATTGATCACTTTGTTTATAAAATGTGTATTATAATTTTTGAGAGCATAAGGTGACATGCAGTACTGTGCAAAAGTCTTGAGCCACCCCTCATTTCTTTATATTTTGCTCGGAAAATGGGAAATATGTGCAGCAATTTATTGAAACGTGCAAATATAAATGGAAATACAGCATATAAGGCAAAAACAGAGTTTGTACAATTCTGACAAGTTTGAAAGTCAGTATTTGGTACGACCACTTTTATTCTTCAACATAGCCTGAGCTGTCTGAGGCAAGCTTTCTTCTAATTTCTTTAAGTAGTTTTCAGGAATAGTTCTTCAGGCTTCTTGAAGGACATTCAAAGCTCTTCTTTGGATGTTGGCTGCTTTTTGTTCTGTTCTCTGTCAAGATGATCCCACACTGCTCTAATAATGTTGAGGTCCGGGCTCTGAGGAGGCCAATCCATGACTAATAGTGTTCCACTGTGCGTTTTTCTATCCAGGTATGCTTTTACTGCACTGGCAGTGTGTTTGATCATTGTCATGCTGAAAAATGAAGCCGCTGCCAATCAGATACTTTCCAGATGGCATTGCATGGTGGTTCAAAATCTTACAGTACTTTTCTGTGTTCCTAATTCCATCTATTTTGACAAGACCCCCAATACCACTGGCTGAAATCAGGTCCTGTGTCAGGTCTTTGCTGGATTGTTTTCTATTTATTAGGGACATGACTTTCAGATACTGTTCATCTGCTGTACATAGTTTTTTAGGCCTGCCACTTCTTCTTTTATCCTCCACTCGTGCAAAGGACACGCTGTACACTGTGCTGAGATATGCCAGGTTTTCAGCTAATAGCTCTTTGGAAATCACAAATAAAAAAAATGGTCAGGTACAGCCACTAAACTGAAAATCAGTGAAAATGCCAAAGAAAATCTTTGAAAGCCCTTCAGAAAGCGTGGAGAACTATTTTTCAAGACTACTTTAAAAAAATTACAAGAAAGTCTCCTTGGAAGCAAAATATAAAGAAATGAGGGGTGGCTCAAGACTTTTGCGCAGTGCTATATAATTCTAATACAGTAACCTGTCTTGCCAATCACAGTCCCAAAAGATATTAAGTGGAACTATTACATATGACAAACAAAAAATCCTCATATTTGAGAAGCTTAAACTAGAAAATGTTTGTTAATGTTTCCTTGAAAAATGAATGAGTATTTGTTTAAGCAATTATATTTTAAATAAGGGGCAGAGAAGTAGTTGAATATGTAATGTTTTATTTTCTTCGTATCAAACATATCATGGTTGGAAAGCTTCCCAGTCAGGCAACAGTTGTATAGTTTCACACTACATTTTACCTCACATGTATTTTCTGGTCATTTTTTCCCCTACAACCTTATATTTCCAGCAGCAGATGTCATGAGTGACTAGTAACAAGATATTAAAAGATGTATGAAACAGAAAGTTTGAGAGTTTAAATTCCTCAAGGCTAAGTTGCTGCTCAAACTCTAAATGAGTACAGATGGTACAAGCTAGATGGGAAATCCCCTGTATCAGGTTTTAACGAGTGTTACCCTTTGGGCTGTTTGTCTTTCATCAACCCTAAACACCTGCTTTTTTTTTTTTAACACTGTTTCTTCCGCTCCTGCTTTTCCTGCCCCTCCTGCTCCCTGTACAGTGCAATGAACATGGACAGGTTTGAGAAGGGCCCCAGGGAGATCCTCAACCCAGAGATTCAGAAGGTGAGAATGACACCAGAGCTACGGCTCGCTCTTAATGAAATATAGCACCACCCCATTTCATGCCAACCCTGATCAGCAACACCTAAACTTTATAATGCCCTTAGGCTGTGGCATCTCTAGCTGCAGTGCTGGTCAGTGACAGTTGTTATGTTCTTTTTCCCCAGGACCTGCTGGTGTTGGAGGAACAGGAGGTATGAATGATGTGATACGGCTTTCATGGTATTATTTAGCATATTTGTTAGTTGATTTTTGTGGTAATCCTGAATTTATTTTCAAAGTCAGAGGCTCTGTCTGTGATTAACAAAGTTACTCTTTTTTTTATTATTATTCTTGTATGTCCTTTTGCTTGATTTCCTTTTGTGTAGCTCTCCACATATCTATATTTATGTGGAAAAGTTGTATATCTACAACTATTATGCAAATTTTATATTTCTTGCTCTTATAGTAACTGCATAATAGTAATCTTGTCTCCAAGTTGGGTCATTAGTATTTAGTCTTTTGCGGTACTGTTTCTGTATCTTTTGTGTCATATTTAACATATTATTGTACATTTATTTAAAAAAATGTATGAATGAATTATTTCACAATTTTAACCAACTGTATTTTTTTAGGGTTCTGTCAACTTTAAATTTGGTGTGCTGTATGCCAAAGATGGACAGCTCACAGATGACGAGATGTTTAGTAATGGTAAATTCGTCTACACTCATTTATCTTTCAGTGTTCAGATCAAAGACTGTATATAAAAAAAGGACATAGCCACTGTGAACTCACCCATTTAATGGTGGATTAACATTTTGAAGTTTCAAGTGGGCAGTTTGTTTATCGCCATCTTGGTTTTTTAAACAAAGAGAGAGAGATTATTCTGGGTCACTAGCTCTAGCTGGCTAGCTTGTTTAGTAAGATGAATCTGTTCTTTACTGTGATATTAATTGGGATGCTAGTTTTCTCTAGTGAAAAACAGGCTTAAAAGAAAATACTTAGTGCATCTGTTTTACTCGATTGGGACCATATTTTACAAAATGAACAAGACCTACAGAGGTAGATCATGAGGGCATACATCATGCAGTGGGTTAATTTTCCCATTGACCTCTATACTTCTTTTTGAAACCAGATTAATCGCCCCCCTCTGGCCATTAGAAAGAATGCAGGTTTATGGGGGTTCATGGCACCACTTGCACTGGCTTCCCTTTTTTTAGACCCAGAACTTATGTCCTTCTTTTATATACTAGTATATGGTTCAGGTTCAGTGTTTGGATCTCCTTTATATAACCTCACTAATTTTACTTTTTAAACTTTTACTGTTATTGGACAGAGCAAGCTAGCTGTTTCCCCTTGTTTACAGTCTTCATGCTAAGCTAAGCTAAACTAAGCTAACCTTCACTCATGCTTAGCATACAAACTTTAGAGTGGTATAGATCTGTTCACCAAAAAATTGACTAAGGGCATTTCCCAAAATGTCAAACTGGAATATTCCTTATAGTGTGTCCCACAATAGATATTATCTGCTTAATGCAAGTTCTTTGTTTGTTACAGAGACAGGGAGTGAGAACTTTGACAAGTTTCTCAGTCTGCTGGGTGATACCATTACACTGCAGGGATGGGCAGGTTACCGAGGAGGGCTAGACACCAAGAGTAAGAATGCTCACATCTGTTCAACCCCTAAAATTGACATCACTTTCAAATATAGGCCGTCCAATAAGCAGTTTTTTGTATTGTTATACTTCTTTGTTTGCAGATGACACTACAGGAATTAAGTCCATCTACACAGTGTATCAAGGCCATGAGCTCATGTTCCACGTCTCCACCATGTTACCCTACTCTAAAGAGAACAAACAGCAGGTATGTGTCCATAAGAGTGGTTGCACACGTTTAGTATCTATTGTTTTATTCTTTGTATTTTCTTTATTGCATGTATTTTTATTTAGCAGGTGCTAGGGTTTGTATTCAGTCACTGTTCTTCCATAGCATTGGTCCAGACTAAATAAATCGGAAGGATTGACACGAGATTTTATACAAACATGCGTGGTGTCCATAGGATAAATGCTTGTGTGATGCCTTGACTTTATGCCACCTTGAGGTTGTGGTTGTAAGTGAAATATCTTGGCAGATTTTGAGCTTATGGCTCAGCTGATATGCTGGTGCTTCTACTCTGCTATTGTCAGTGATGCCAGGTCCATTCTGTGCAGGGGTCTGTGTGCACTGGGCACACGTCTTCATCTATGCCATTTAGCAAATAAAAGATCCAGTTTTAATAGTGCAATGATAATTCTATACTGACTGCAGTAAGTGCGGTTAGTATAGGAAGAGAAGAAGAAAAAATGGGCATTATTGCTTTCTTGGTATGATTTCAAAGGGCTGCTTAGCAGATCTGACACATCTTCTTAAGATAATCTTTCTGGCAGTGAGTAATAAGGAATAGTGTGTGCTTGTGGCTGCTGGTGTGTTGCATGACTGGGAAGAGCTGCAGTCACACTCTATGTCACACCTTAGTCTTTGTGCAATATAAAGTCAGCTTGTTTTAATTGGCAGAGTTGTTGTGTTAATCATACACAGCAATATTTCTGTATTGTTTGAGTTAAGAGAAATATCCTTACTAGTAATGGGGCTACGAGAGTGAATGGAAATCATAGGAAAAATGCTCTTATAACTCCAGAACCCACCCAATAACACCCACATGTTTAACCGTCACAGAATCCGTTGATCATCATCTGTACATCCGGTGGTACATTGTCATTTGTTAAAATGGGAGTTATCTAACTTCTAAGTGGACAAAAAAAATAATTAATGCTAGATAATTCCTGTCACACATAAGTCGCAGGGTGCTGAGGTTAATTTGCTGTGTTTTTCCCTGTCTTGGTGTCTCTCTTGTTCATCCCTTCTGTCAGGTGGAGAGAAAGAGGCACATTGGAAATGACATTGTTACCATAGTATTCCAGGAGGGCGATGATGCATCGTCATCCTTCAAGCCGTCTATGATCCGATCACACTTCACCCGTATCCTTCACATGGACAGTGACTGTCACAGAAATTAAGTGGTAGTCAACAACATGAGTCATGTTTACAGGAGCTTCAGCTAATGAACGCGTATCACATCAAAGCAATGGGAATATATGTGCTAGAATATATGTGGTATTGTGTTTTCTGTTTAATTATTGTTTCCTTTACTTTCACTTCCAGATATTTTTGCATTAGTTAGGTATAATAGCCAGAATGACAGTTACAGGTGAGTATCTTGATTGAAATTACTTGATCTGCCACTCTTTCATTTCAGGTGTAAGAAAGATGTCATATTTGTGCTCTCTGCCACAGGTTAAAGATTTTCTCAGAGGAGAGCGTTCCACTGTTTGGACCACCTCTCCCATCTCCGCCTGTATTTACTGATCACCAAGAATTCAGGGACTTTTTATTAGTCAAATGTATGAAAGCATTAAAGAGAAATGCATCAGATATGCTGATATATCTGCATCATCTCTGCTTTTCTTATACTCATCTTTCCTCATCTTCTTTAGTAATCAATGGAGAGAAAGCCACACTGGAGACACCAACGTTTGCCCAGAAGCGTCAGCGGACCCTAGACATGCTCATCCGCTCGCTCTATCAAGACCTCATGCCTGACCTGCACAAGGTACAGCAGCACTGTGCTGCAGAGACCTGTTGTTGTCGTACTTTTTGGCCATCCATCCAGTCTTCTCCTAATGACTCCTCCTTGTCACTTCAGTCGCTTGCAGCGACTGGAGCCACTGCTGAGTTGTCCTCTGCTGTATTCCACTGCAGCCACAGCATACTGCACCACACTGACTGGATACTGCTGCAATGCTGACTTTCTCAGCAGGGCTCTCTCTCCTCACATCACTTTTGTTCTTATATCTGTTGTTTTTTCCCCTCCTTCCCGTGTTGCTCCTAACACAGCTTACTTCTAGCTGTGCACTGTTCATTGTTGCTGTTCTCACCCCCTGCCAGGGTCAGTCTCTAAGACCCCTTGTTGCTTTTCTTTTTCTCTGTGTGTGTGTGTGTGTGTGTGTGTGTGTGTGCCACATTTTGTGCGTTCCACGTTTAGGTTCCCTTTTCTCCCCAGAACATGTTAAACAGACGGTCCTTCAGCGATGTGCTGCCTGAGTCTCCAAAGTCGGCACGCAAGAAGGAGGAGGCACGGCAGGCCGAATTTGTCAGAATAGGGCAGGTAACTAAGGACTGAACACAGCACGCAGCAAAGACATGAAAAACAATTGCAGGTGTTCTAGGGAAACAACGAAGAACATGAACGCATGCAATTCTGTGCAAAAGTCTTGAGCCACCCCTCATTTCTTCGTATTTTGCTATGACAGATAGGTGCAGCAATTTATATGTGCAAACATACATGGAAATACAGTATATGAGGCAAAAAGTCAATATTTGGTATGACCACCTTTATTCTTCAACACAGCCTGAACTCTCTTAGGTAAACATTCTTGTAATTTCTTTAAGTAGTCTTCAGTAATAGTTCTCCAGGCTTCTTGAAGGATATTCAAAGCTCTTCTTTGGATGTTGGCTGCCTTTTGTTCTGTTCTTTTTCAAGATGATCCCACACTGCTTCAATAATGTTGAACTCCAGGATCTGGGGAGGCCAAGTCCATGATTGTGTTTTTATATACAGGTATGTTTTTACCTTTTGTCGTGCTGAAAAATTCTCTCCTGGCCTCCTCCATACATATTGACGATGATTTGAACCAAAAATTTAACATTTGGATTCATCGCTCCATGAGACCTGTTGCCACTGATTTGCAGTCCAGTTCTTGTGTAATGTGGCATACCTCAGCCTTTTCTCCCTGTTTCCCTTCCTTAAAAATGGCTTCTTGACAGCCACCCTTCCACTGAGACCATTTCTGATGAGGCTTCAGTGAATAGTAGATGGATCGACTGAAGGGCCAGATGCATCTCTCGGGTCCTATGTCAGGTCTTTACTGGATTTTTTCCTGTTTCTTAAGGATGACTTAAGGATGACTTTCAGATACTGTTCATCTGCTGTAGAGAGTTTTTTAGGCCTGCCACTTCTTCTCTTGTCCTCCACTTGTCCAGTTTCCAAATTTTTTTTAAGGACACACTGCACACTATGCTGAGATATGTGAGGTTTTCAGCTAATAGCTCTTTGGGAATCATATTGTTGGTGCATATGATGCATATGATTGTTGGTGCAAAAATACTATTTCATGCCTGTCAAACTGTGTTATCTTTGGCATTTTTGTAGCTTGTACTAAAGAAATGGGAACACATTAGTTGTAAGGTGCCTTTGTAATGCTTGAATGATTCATAGGTCAGTGTTAGTGGCTTAACAAACAAAAACAACATTCTTCTGAAAATGGACTGAAAATTTGTGAAAAAGCAGCCAATGTCCACAGAAAATCTTTGAAAGACTTTCAGAAAGTCTGGAGAACTATTGCTCAAGGGCACTTTAAAAATTAAAAAGTCTCCTTGGAAGCAAAATATAAAGAAATGAGGGGGTAGCTCAAGACTTTTGCACAGTACCATACATACAGCACCTACACTTTATCATCGGCTCAATTTTAAAAATGAATATCTTTTATCTATTTAGGAGGATATATTTTGTGATGGTGGTTTAACACTATTAAATCCTTGGCTAATTGAGTATGTATATAGATTGACACAATTTAATACTTAGAAAGATGTACTTTTCTTTCACTTTTCTCTCATAAAACCCTGAGATGTACCATTATTTTAAAAGAGAATGAACATTTAAATGCAAAGTAAACCTGTCCTAATTCAAGGTACATTTTATTTACCTTTTTAAAAACCCAAAACTGTCTCAGCTTGTGAATTGTATCTCATAAAGTCAGTTTGTCTGGGTGCACAGCAATGTTGGAAAACAAACACAGCAGGAATAAAAGGAAGAGAAAAGTAGGTTTCATTCTACAAAATAAAAAACCCACATAAAAACGCATTTCCAGTACAGTTATAAAAATAATAATATCAAAAGTCTTTTTTATTCTGTAAAACATTTCCATCTAGTTTATAGCTCAGTGTACAGAAGTCTGGGTTTGGTGTTGTAGAAATTACTTCACAGACCTTATCATTCTTGCAAAAGTAACAGTGAATGTATTTTAACATGATTATTGTGCATGGAAAATGTTTTGATCAGCTTCTATTGCAGTGAACACTTTAGGCTTGAGCTGTAATCAGGAGCTTAATTCACAGTGCAACACTAAATAGATTTTCTGACTATGCAGTTTTGAGCCTTATACATTTACAGGCACCACTCTATTTCTCCACCATGGCACAATTTGGGCTAATGTGTTAGTTTATGGGTCATGTATTTTTTATGCAATTTCCAGGAAACTTTCCTAATGATTTCTTTAAGAAAAAAAAAAAGAAAGGAAGAAGGTCTGTGAAATTATGTCTTAATCATGACAGAAATAAAGTGTTTCTACAGTTACCAGCTTCTTCTATTTGATCTTTTAAGAAGAAAACTTAATCATTTATAAGGTAGGTGAAAAGTAAATGCAAATCAAAAAAGTTTCCTGGGAAGTCAAACAATAATTCTAAATTAAACAGAAAATATCCCTGAGTCGCTTTAGTCTGGTCTTTGGAAATTAAACTGTATAGCATGGTTGGTGTGCTTTATTTGCTTTATTGTCTTTGTTTCTCTTTAAAAGAAAAAAAAATGTGAATGCAATGAGTACAACCTACCCTTGCAGGAGAAACTACCCTCTTCTCATTTATGAGAAAAATTTAGTCTTTGTACTGATAAAGTGTATCAAAGGCTGAGTGAGCGGAACGCCTGCTTGCAGGAGGATAAAGATGGAATAATAATCTAAGAAGAGGGTCTCTATGTGCCTGATATAATCTTACTGGGGAAAAAAATTAAGAAAATAAAAGCTTGCAAATTATCGTACATGGTGTTGAACTTGGATGATAATTTTGCAAATCATTTGTTTCTACAAGGCTGGGAGATTTTTGATGTGATAACTGATAATGTTTCAGAGTGCCATTGCCTAATGTGACTGTGAATAAAGAATTGTGAGTAAATTGTAATACACCAATAACTGCCCATACAAAATAAATACATAATAATTTTAATGTCATCGGTTTATATTTCTTTCTTTTTCTTCAGCAGAAAAATATATCCGGAATCCAAATGTTTGGATTTATTAGTAATGATGATGCCTTCGTCATCACTCGCTGTCGTATTCTTGTCTATGTGAGGTTTAAAAATGTTAGAATGGAGCTACAAGCCTTCATTTGTGTTCATATTTTAGTCTTTGTGGTTAAAAAACATTATTAGTAGGCACTTGCCATAAAATATATACACTGTAAAAACTACTGTTAGAGGAAATTAGGTTGTCAAAGTCAGTATCTTTTATAATCAACTCTAACAAAAAAAAGAAGACTGTTAATCTTAGAAAAAAAAATTTTGTCTTCATTTGCTACCTCTTTTTTTCTTTGTGTAACTTGTACCTTTTCTGTTGCTCTCCACTTATAAACACAAAGCTTAGGTATCGACACTTTCTGTAAAGCATTAAAACAACGGAAAGCACACATGTCCAGTCATTGATTATCCAGTTTTTTTAAAGACAAGCCATTTGTCAGCTAAACTCACTCACTGTATGGTCACTCATTGTGTGATGCACATACTACACAATGATTTGATGTTCTCCTAAATGTCTCATAGATCTGAGTATGATTAATTATGGATGTGTTCTCGAGGATGGCTCACTATGCTGTATAGCTAAGCTGGTTGGTATTGATTTAATGGTCTCCAGATTGCCTGTTTATGCAGATATGTAGATGGCAATTTCAGTCAGAATGCTTCAGTTTGCACATTTGTACAAACTGTATTTGAATTCTGAAACAACTTTAACCTTTTATGCATTATGACTCTCAACTTCATGAGCCATCTGTCACAGTTCTTAGAACCTAAATAAGCAGGAAAAACAAGCAATGGCAGACCAGATATTAGTAATGGAATACAACATGCGCATTTCAGCAAGTTAGTGCTCATTTATCTCACACAGGTCTATGAGTGTGAAAGCCCAGACATTGTTTAAATGACAAATAAATACCGTAAAATGTACTTTCCTCCACCAAAGAGTGATTTTCCCTCAAAACTTCCCTGTCGGAAAGCGTTTGAAGTATCCAATATATCATAAAAAACAGAGAGAATGCCTGTGATAGATGCAAACTCATTGGCAAGCTACCTGTTCATGCTGGAGCCCAAAACAGATCTTTTCAAAATGGCAATTCAGCAGGGCCCTATAATAGCTATATATGACATTAGGGGAGAGAATAATAAGCACAACTCAAAATATTAAAAAGAAATGTCACTTTGGTAGCAGGGAGATTGATCCTGTTCATTGGAAGAGCTCTCATCCACTGATCTGGACTCGGTGCCTGTGGGAGGTGATAGAGAACGTTTTAAATACACGGGGAATGTTCTCAAAAAACTGTATATATCTGTGTAGTTGTGAACTTTATTTTTCATTCTGTCCTACCTCTTTTCAGGTTGGGAAACACTGTTAAATGACTAAGTAACTGTAAATCTGTTTACAAAATAAATAAGCTGTCTTTACCTCAACCAGCTACAATAGTAAAATGCTGCCATCTCATCGTTGCAACAGTATGAATTTAACACTAACACTAGTTACATGGGAGCAAATTTCAAATTCAGACTTCAGTCTTCTTCCAGCACTGCAGAATTCAGACGTGTCTATGCTGTGTGTCATATCTGATGCCGTTCCTTCCCCAGGCCCTGAAGCTGAAGACCATAGTGAGAGGAGATGCCCCGACTAGCCTTGTTACCACAGGCTTGTGCAGAAAAGAGGTGAGAGCACAACTTTGAGACATTATACTTCACCTTGATCTTATTATCTGATAGAGTCTTTCAATGTTTTGCCAAAATCCAAAATGTTTCAAAACAAAAAACGATCCCACATTTGAAACATTTGCAAAACAGTTCATGATATAGCGGGGTTGACATGTCTCTCTTAGAACCTAAATATTCTTTATGATTTAGTTATAATCCTGTCAAAGCAAGGGAATATTAATTCTGCCGTGTGTATGTGCTGTATCTGTATGTGTGCTGCAGCCATGGGAGTCCCAGCTGTTCTGCAGCACGTTCCCCTATGATATCGTGTGTGCTGACTCCTGGGGTCAGTCTCTGCTGGTTGCCACCGACGCGGCAGGGGTCATGCTGCTTGACGGTGAGGTCGCCCTAATCAGTGCATCCTGTGCCATCTAAATTAAACCACCCATGCATAATTATTCAATACTCAGCAGAATATCAAGGCCAGCAGCTAACATGATGATGATAATGATGTTGTCCATGTTTCAGGCCCTGATCCAGCAGTGTCAGGCAGTGGTGAGTGACACAATCAATATTCCTTTTTTTTTTTTTTTTTTTGCTTGTTTGTTTAGAGGATTTTTTTATTTTATTTTAATCTTTGTGTAATGATGTGATTTGTGTACTGCATTTCAGAGACACAGACCCTTCCCCCAGTGCAAGTGTTTGACAAAACCATGGTGGTAAAGCAGATGCACGTTCTTGAGCCTCAGGACCTGCTTATCACCCGTGCTGACAAAGGTAGGCTTAGACCACAGGGAGGATACTGCTAAACGCCGCCTCCCTGCACATCAGAGACTCCTGCCCTCCTTTGACATCCACTCTTTGACTCACAGCAGTATTTACAGCACATTGTCTTTATTTTTATTCCTATCCTTCTCTTCACATTTCATCTGTGTCCTCTCTCTGTGTGTGTTAGTGTGTACATGCTTGCCCTTTCCTCCTCCACTGGTCCAGTGAACACATTGATCCATCACTGTGAACTAAGGAAGCTGACCTACACAGAACCAATCCCTATAGGGGT
Source organism: Paratilapia polleni (assembly GCA_015106735.1). Taxonomy (NCBI): domain Eukaryota; kingdom Metazoa; phylum Chordata; class Actinopteri; order Cichliformes; family Cichlidae; genus Paratilapia; species Paratilapia polleni. The sequence goes on along the minus strand of VUQI01056167.1, from coordinate 19,128 downwards.
TGTGTGTGCATGTGTATACAAAAGAGTGTGTGTCTATTTATCTAAAGGACCACATGGACTGTGAGAGTGGAGTGGGCTACAAAGGACTAATAGATATCCAGACAGGCAGACAGATAAAATTAACCATAGAGACCAACTAAGATTTAAGAGACACACAAATAGTTCAAACAAGAAGCGGCTGTGTACAAACAGACAGCAGTTGGACTTGTCTCGTGTTTGTTTTAACCAGAAGAGCATCTAAATGGTTACTCTGCAGATGATTAGCTAACAGGGTTGATCCAGGTTTGATAGTTATTATGTGACAGCAAGCGTTTGTCACGACTGTGTGTGGGCTTTGATAAAGCTTCTGCGAGAGCACGAGCATTAAGAAGCCTTCTAGTAATCCTCCTGCAGTACCACACCATTGTCTGGTCGTGGGAGGATGCTAAATAAGAGCTAGCAAATTAAGAGTAACCTTTGTGCAAAAACAGAAGCGGCTTTTGTTTTGTTTCCAGGGAAGGATGCTCGACTTTATGTGTTCAGACTCAGCACGATCAAGAAAGGCCTGGAGGAGAGGCAGCTCGTCAGGGGCAAGTGTGACAGCCGGGAAAATAAACTGGAGAAAACGAAAGGTAAAGCACAAGACATGCAAGAGTATGCACATTGTTGCACATAATGCAAACTAATCCTTACAGTGAACAAGGTAAATCCACTTATACAAGATTGAAAAATCAGCTTTGATTTAGCAGAATTTGGAAATTTCAGGTTTGTATTAGGACCAGTCAGTTCCCCACATGGACACCAAACACAGATGTTGCTTGTGGTAATCCTTCCCCCTGTTAATACTCACAATTAAAAGTTCATGGAGGGACCTTTAAGTGGAAAATGATATTCAAAGGTTTATTTGAGGCTGACACCACAGCATTCCTCTTTTTGTTGCCATCCTTCAACTCAACAGCTCAACGGACAAAAACAAGAGGGAATTTAGAAGTTTAGAAGAAATCCAGTTGATTTGATTTCATACCCATCTCCTCACAACTTCAGATAAACCTTGAAATGTATTTTAAGACAAATTGGACTGACTGAGAGCATCTATCCATGGCCGGTATAAACAGGAGAGAAAAAAGTTTTCACTTGGAGAGCCTCTCCAATGGCCTCTGGCTAGTGTTGCCACCTTGTGCTTGCCATCATTAAATACATACGAAGGTTCTTGTTCCTTAACCGTCTGTGGTGTCAGGAATGGTAAATGGACTGGTACTTACATAGCGCCTTTCTACTCCAGCTGAGCTCTCAAAGTGCTTTTTTAGTACAAGTCTCATTCACCCATTCACACACACATTCATACAGCATGTTATTCTGTGCCTTAAGTGCTTTCTAACTATCACACACACACACACTCACTCTAATGGATGTATCGGGAGCAATTTGGGGTTCAGTTTCTCACCCAAGGACTCTTTGGATGCAGGGGGATCGAATAACCAGCCTTTCAATTAGTAGACGACTGGTTCTACCTCCTGAGCCACAACCACCCCGTAAATGTGGTGGAATGTGGTGGCTTAAGCAACCAGCAGAACTTGAAGTCAAAAGTTAATCGAACTTGAAGCAGTTTTCATTGTTTTAGCTCTGTACACCACCGCAGTCCATTCAAAATGAAACATTTATGTAGCAAATAACATCTAACTGGGATTTCAATGTTTGTAAAGAACATGCAGTATAAGAACTACCGTGATATCACCCACTGGTTTCTGAAGCCTTGTTATGAAGCCTCGAAATGAGCATTTCTGCCATCGCCATCTTTATTGCAAAAAACTGGATGTGATGAGGGGGGCGTTAGCCAATGACCTAGAAGCTGCACGGTCATTGGCTATCAAATGGTGATTGACAGGTCGTTAGCCAATGAGTGTGCCGTTTCATACCACAGATGATCCTCTGTTTTGAGACATAGTATGACCAAGATTTACAAAATAGACTTAATTTTTTATTCAGTGTGACCTGAAATTAGTGACTGAGCCATAAACTCATCAGGAATTGTTTATAGAGGTCGAGTCAGAGAACTGTTTTCCCATAGACTTCTATAGGACCAGAAGTCTTTTTGCAACCACACTTATTGCCATCTGGTGGTCTTCAGACAGAATGCAGGTTTAAGGCAATTCTGCATGGCTTTATTTTTCCAACCCGGAAGCCGAATCCATTATTTATAGTGTCTGTGGTAAAGATTTCTGCAAATTAATGCATTCAAAATAAGTGCTTTGATATCATTTGCATTAATTTGTAAATGAATTGGAGTTTCACACAGCTGATTCAGGTGCAACAGTAGTGGAGGAGTCAGAGAGAAATTCAGTCTGTTACCCTGGAAACTGATCCAGGGTTTAAGTTACCTTTTATTTAAGGAACCTCCATCTCAGGGTTAACAAACTCAGAGCTTTCACAAAACCTGCTTTGTGGTGCCTGCTTCATCATATTGGGCACAGCTAAAGCCACAGCGCTGGCCTGAGATGACCATATGAGGAAATCTGTGCCAAGCTGACAGCAGCTTGACACAAGGGTAGAAAAAACATTGAAAAACAAGCTTTTAGAGCAATCTTAAGCCTGAGCTTTTGGTTTACAGAGATTATTTATATGTCTGTATGCAAAAATGTATATATGTTGCTGAAAGAAGTAAATAAATCAGGTGTACTCTCAATAGATGCTTGGAATACCACTCTGGCCACAAATACCATTCACATTTTTGACCTGTTTCTTGTCAATTTTGGCATGAAGTTGAAGTGAATATGTTTATAAAGCTGTTTTCCTGGTTAACAAGCATCTAATAAGCCTAAAGTGCAACCTTAATGAATGTCCTTTTTACAGTGTACACACACACAGTGTTAGATCCACTGGTGTCATGCCAGCTGTCTGAGCGGCGTACATTGATCTGTGGGATGATGCCAGGGAACAGCACCTACGGCACAGCAAATGTCCAGTGTAGTTTCTGTCTCTTTGTCAGTCTCCCCTCTCATCTTCTTTGTCCTAGGTTGTCATTTGTACTCTATCAACACCCACCACGGCTCAGAGCTGAGGATAGTAGCAGCCATCAGGAACAAACTCCTCCTCATCACCAGGAAACATCCACGTTTCAGCGCCATCGCCACAGGAGCAGACTCTCCAGTGGAGGAGTTTCAGTACATACGGGTAAATCAAACTCTACATGAACAAAGAGAAGAAGAAATAATTAGATGGAAAAAATATATGACTGAAGAAGTTAATAAATTACATACTTTTAATGGTACCACTAAAAAACATTCACTGAAACTACAGAAACATTCTTCAAAGCTTAAATGGAGCTGTAGTTCCAATGCTAAGAGTATAATTATCTATCAAACAGAAGTATGGGAGAGTGTAAAAGAAGAAATAAAATAAGAGTGTAATAATAAGAGTACTAATATTAACCATGTGTATCATTCATCCATTAGGAGATCTGTCTGTGTGACCCGCCGGTGGTCATGGCGCTGGTGGACGGTCCAACCGGGGAAAATGATAATATGATTTGTGTGGCCTACAAACATCAATTCGACCTGATCAATGAGAGCACTGGAGATGCCTACCGGCTTCATCACGCAGAGGCCAACAGGGTGAGGCACATGCACGCGCACACACGCAAGCGCCAGTGGTTTTCTCTTTGTCTCCTTGTGTGTGATGTTTACTGAAGCTGAACAGGACTGAAACCTTCAGTTAGCCGCTTTATTTACCTGCTGATTACCAGGCTGCTTGGGTGAATCAGCACATTGTCATTCACAGCCACTGGCCGGGGAGGAGAGGGAGCCAGAGGATAAATGGATGAACAGCTGCCCTAATAAAACATCTTATTCGTTTTTCTATTTAGAGAAAAATAAATCTGTAGCTAACATACACTGTATCTTTTGTATTACCCCTGGGGTAATGACCTGACATTATTTGTTAAAAGCAGTCTCTCATATATGACCTTTCGCCTCTGAACCTTCTTTGATTTCTCTAAACTGACTTGTTTTTCCTGCAGGTAAATTTTGTAGCAGCCATTGATGTGTATGAAGACGGGGAAGCAGGTCTGCTGTTGTGTTACAACTGTGAGTCCCCCCTTTGACTCTGAACATTTCAGATGTTATGGGATTCAGGTATCTGTCTCTACTGTCAAAGCCTTTTCCTTTGCCACTGGAAAAAAAATCATTGCACAGACGGCACCAGAATATTAAGAGTCAGGGGACAGTTTTTCAAAATGCTGCCCTCTACTTCAGCTGGATAACAGGACAAACAGCTGCCAGCCCTCTTTGAGTTACAATAAAAGCCTCCTCTCAATCCTTGTATTCAAAACAAAAGACCAACAATAAGCAGAAGATGGTAACGCCTGTTTTTCTTTTACAGATATTTGTTATTATAAGAAAGTTTGTCCATTTAACGGCTCCACACCGATGATCCAGTCCAACACCTCGGATTTCCACTTCAGCTGGAACCAGATGCCCAATGCTATTGGTAGGTTACCACGGCAACAGTTCTCGGGGCCCCACCCTGCTTCACATGCTGCTGGCCTGGCCGGAGCTTCATGTCACCATGGAAACACCACATGTAATCATAAGCACCCAACTGGCCTATGTGATTATGTGTGTGTGTGCGTGTGTGTGTATTCATTTTACTATTAACCCAGAAGGTGATGAAAAAGGAAACAAAGCTGGAGTTAAACCTGTAACCCTGGTGCAAATTGCTACCCCTCTGGCGTGCTGTGCATCTGTAATGTGCCCTCCTTTCATACACACATGCATACTAAAACAAGCAATGCAAAGTAATAAAGCAAATATATTAAAACATTTTGGAGATCTTCAATTTAAAATCAGCTGTACACATCCCATAGTATTCACTTTTTCATCATATTTGAAAAAGCAAACCCTTGATAGACTCAAACCACTGACCTATAAAATTGATATTTTGTAGTCATTTTCAAAATTAAAACAAAAGCAGATCAGGCACATGGAAAAAGTAATCACACACCGACTTTTATCATCAAATCAAAGTGAATTAGGTGATCCAGAGTACGTGTTTCTACTGTGTGTCTATGTTACAAGATTACAGTGTGCACAGAGAAGAGGATCAAATCTGAAGCGCTCAAAACCCCACCAAATATGTTGTTTGCAGCCTTCATCAGGGTCATCATAAAAGCATATAACAGACAACATTTAAAATAGAATAAGTATGAGTTAGAAAAAATACAAAATTATCATATACATCCACATATATACAGTACTGTGCACTGTGAGTCTTGAGCCACCAATGTTTGGTATGACCACCTTTATTCTTCAACACAGCCTGAACTCTCTTAGACACGCTTTCATGTAATGTCTTTAAGTAGTCTTGAGGAATAGTTCTCCAGGCTTCTTGAAGGACATTCAAAGCTCTTCTTTGGATGTTGGCTGCCTTTTGTTCTGTTCTCTGTCCTGATGATCCCACACTGCTTCAAAAATGTTGAGGTCTGGGCTCTGAGGAGGCCAGTCCATGACTGATAGTGCTCCATTGTGCATTTTTCTGTCCAGGTATGCTTTTACTTCACTGGCGGTGTGTTTGGGATCATTGTCATGCTGAAAAATGAAGCCACTGCCAATTAGTCACTTTCTAGATGGTATTACATGGTGAATCGAAATCTGCCTGTGCTTTTCTCTGTTCATAACTCCATCAATTTTGACAAGATCCCCATCACCACATGGCATGGCATGGCATCAATGCAGCCCCAAACCATGACAGAGCCTCCACCGTGTTTTACAGATGGCTGTAGACACTCACTGTTGTACCTCTCTCCTGACCTCCTCCGCACATATTGACGATGATTTGAGCCAAAAATTTCAAATTTGGATTCATCACTCCATAAGACCTGTTGGCACTGATTTGCAGTCCAGTTCTTGTGTAATTTGGCATACCTCAGCCTTTTCTCCCTGTTTCCCTTCAAGAATGGGTTCTTGACAGCCACCTTTCCACTGAGGCCATTTCTGATGAGGCTTCAGTGAACAGATCAACTGAAGGCCCAGATGCATCTCTCGGGTCCTGTGTCAGGTCTTTGCTGGATTTATTCCTATTTCTTAAGAACATGACTTTCAGATACTTTTCATCTACTGTAGATAGTTTTTAGGCCTGCCACTTCTTCTCTTGTCCTCCACTTATCCAGTTTCCTCATATTTTTTGGGGACAAATTACACTTCATGCTGACATATGCCAAGTTTTCAATAGCTCTTTCGGAATCACTTTGTTAGTGCAAAAATAATATTTTATGCCTGTCAGACTGTGTTATCTTCACCATTTTTCATAGAGTCAACTAAAGAAATGGGAACAAATGATGTATTTTTGCAACAGGCTGCTAGTAACAAAGTGCCTAAAGATGCTATTTAAAATTGGTTCTTTGCTAAGTTGTCTGTAAAGTAAAAGGACTGGACTAAAAATGAGTGAATATCAGCCAATGTCCAAAGAAAAAACTTTGAAAGACCTTCAGAAAGCCTGGAGAACTATTGCTCAAGACCAATTTAAAAAAGTGCAAGAAAGTCTGGCGCCTTGGAAACAAAATATAAAGAAATTAGAGGTGGCTTTGCACAGTACTGTGTACACAACTGAGGCACCTACAGTACAAGGATAAGTTTGGCATATGGTTATGTGGCTTCAGCCCATCATTGTCCCTGGCAAAGGGAAGCATCCCCATTCCAGACCATTACATATGAGGTGCCAAAGGTTTGAACCTAGGTGTTCAAACCTTGTGTTTTTTTGCTGTTGCTCCTATGGGTTCTATTGATTTTTGCTTTTCTTGTATGTAATTGTGTATCATCAGAATATAAATGAAAAGTGACAGTGATGGTTACAAGGTTTCCAAGTGGAAGCACATATTAGGAAAACAAAAACTGGGCTTCCTTAAGGAATATTCACTGCCATGAGTTTCTGAAGAATTTACTTTGACAAAAAGATGCAAACAAATAGAAGATAGACAAAATATCTGGAGCCACTAGAGATAAACTATTAGTCAGCTGGATTTTTGTCACTCTTGCTTTTCTGCATAGATCTTCAGCTAATGATGACATTTCTTGGTGAAACTAGAAGCTAAAAATTAAAAATATGAGAAAACAAATCCAAAAACTTTTTACATTTTTTTGTGTTGCAGTCAAACTGTGTTGAAGTCCTTGTTTATCATATATTTGTGTTGCCTTTGCAGTTTGTGCATTTCCTTACATCCTGGCCTTCACCACGGACTCAATTGAGATTCGACTAGTGGTCAATGGCAATCTTGTGTACACAGCAGTGGTCCCGGAGTTGCAGCTGGCTGCTTCACGGGTCTGTATAAATGACAGCATATCATGTCCACTGTAGCAAGAGTCATTAAGTTTGTGAATCTTTTCATTGTTTCAGTGTCAGGCGTTAGTCTGTTGTAGAAGAAGCTGTCTCTGGGCTCTCATTTCAATCCGTCTTTATTATCCCAGAGGGAAATATGGCCGGTAATCTGCATAGCTGCAAAAGCAATAATACAGTTAGAATTTATATGCACAGATAATTTCAAACAGAACAGCGCGCCTGGGATCAATTTGTTCTTTCTTTTTTATTTCCATATTTCACCTTCTGCTTCAAACCTCTCTGTTTTCCTGCCTTCTCTACTTGTCCATCATTTCCCTCTCATTTCCATCTGCATCTGTTTTTCCACCCACAGTCAGACATCTATTTCGTTTCATCGGCTCCAGTGAGCTCAGCCTCCAATTGCAGTTCGAGAGACACCAGTTCCCAGAGTTCCCCGCAGACACCCACCGGCTATGAGATGCCCGTGTTCCCTTCGCCGCTCGGTGATGGTAAGCCCCACGCAGCAAAAGTACCAGAGGATGTTGACATTACAGCTTTTATTATATTAACGGTTTTCATGTGTCAGCGTTGCCTGCAGACATGTTTGACTTTGAAGTCTCTCATAGGTTTGAGCTCTACACCATTTACATACATTTGTTAGGGGTTAATAATGTGTAGTTTTCTGTGAAAATGTTTTTATATTCATGTTTGCCATTGTCTTTTCCCACGATATAACACTGACAAAACTTAAGTCTTGCGACAAACATTAAAATGTCCTCATTGTTGGCTACTTAGAGTGGCTATGGCCAAACAAGTATCCTTTCAACACCCTTTTAAACCGTAACCCTACGAATAGTTTTCCCTACAGATGGGGCTACTTTTATTCATTACTGACTGTTTTTCACAAGCATCTCCAGCCTTTAAAGCATCTATTTGCTTCCAGTTATTTCAGAAAAACTCATTCATTCAACAAATTTCATGCTCTCGAAAATTTGTTTGGGGGGTATTTAAACATGAGATAGGAAGAATTAATTGTCTTTGTTTAAATATCTCTGTTACCAAGCTGGTGTGCTTGGTAACCCACTGACATCTCAAAGTTTGCTGCAGATGAGCTTTAATCAGCTATATTGTCAGAAACATTAGACAGATAAGCATAAGTATGGTGAATGGTGAAGAATAAGACTTGTGTTATTTTGTATTTTATTTGATTTAAACCATATCTTTTAAAAAGACCAACATGATTTTTTGAGCCTCTGAAAATGGGGGTCTGTGTATAAAGCGGCTGTAATTCCTAAACAGTTAATGCAATACTTTGTTAAATCCCTTGAATTAAAGCGTAAAGTCTGCACTTGAATCACATCTTGATTGTTTGATTTAATATCCAATGTGGTGGTATGCAGAGGCAAAATTACAAAAATTGCATATTTGCAAATTGTCCAAATACTTACAAACCTTACCTGTAAATCATATTTATTCAACTATAGTTTCACTCCATATTTTCCCCCTGGCTGTCCACAACCCCCTCTCCAATGTCTCTGTGCCCCACTCCACAATTTGAGAACCACTTCTTTTTAGGGCTGTCATTGGGCAGTGAACTCTTGAATTTTGGAGGATCCTTGAACACACCATTTTTCAAAACAGGAATCTATATAAAACAGGCATCCATGGAATGCTGACATATTGCCAAAAATCAAGGAGGCAAAATGTTCTCTATGAGATATTACGTTCCTTGCACAGCCTCCAAGAATCTGCATATTACTTCAATAGCCAATGGCGCTTTCATTTCAGTAAAGAAATTATATCTAAAGCGAGGTATCTGAAAAATGGTTAGCTAAATGTGATTTGTAGTTAAAGGACTAGAACATTTGAAAGCATCATTATGAGCTTTTCGATTGCAAATTAATATGAGCACCCCCACCACCACCACCACTCTCCCAGACATATTTCATTGTATATTTCACCGTTCAGCCTCCCCTCCTGCTGTTCCTGACTTCTTCCAGGTTAACACAGCTGTACAGGTTTGCCATTCGTCGTGGGCCAGCTGACTGATGGATAGCGCATTTTAGCTTTCAAAGAGATGCAAATGTGTCCATGTAAATCTGAACTGCAGGGAAGAGCAAGGCTTAAGAAAAAAACAAAATAAAATGGTTGCGTCCCTGCTGCTGCACCATCCAGGCAGTCTTTTCCTGAGGGAAGTGGGTATTTACAGGTTCCATTAAGGCTAACAGGGAGGTAGGTCTGGCTGTTGCTGCTGCAATAAGCCAAGTGCGGGATTTCTGCTTTTAGCCTGGTCCTGGTTATCATTTTTATTAAAGGAATTCTCGTTTTCTTTTCTGATTTAGCTGGTTATGCATTCTGCATCACTGGAAGATGTAGACATAATAGAGAACTTACTGTGTGTGTGTGCGTGCTCCTAAATGTATGTTACCATGTGTGTTCAGTTTGTGTAACCCTCTTCTTCATCCCTGGTTCAGATTCTATACGGATCCCCTATGGTACCAAGCTTTCCCTGTACATGTCTAAGGATGCTGAAGGTACTTTAGGATTCTCCCACAACTTGTCCTCTGTTCATAAAAACACTCATAATGCTGCCCTACTAACATGCACGTGCTCCCAGAGTGTATCACCCTGACTGCTCCAAAGCGGCATGTTGACTTGAACGTTGGTTGAATGTTAAGTGAACATTATGTCTTCCCCATCCCCCACCACCCAGCCTTCTGTCTGCCAACTAATTAAAGCATTAGGGTGAGGAGAGAATGAGAGGGGAGAAAGAAAGGTGCTAGAGCTCAAAGTACGAAGTGAGGCAGAGGTGATAAAGATGAAGAGTTACAAAATTACAGTGGGAAGGGAGAAGAAGAATAGGTATGCATGAGTGTGAGTGGAAAGGGAGGGCGTTGTGCACAAGCAGGAGGCTGGGAGGAAAAAGGAGCAAGTAAAGGGAAAGAGGGAAGGAGAAGACACGTCTGCCGCAGCATGATTTACAGATTGCACTGTCGCCATGGAGACTTTTGTCAGCCCTCTTTTCGATCCAAAGTGGTCCAAACAGCGGTGCCACGGTCTGATGGTGGGCGGGCGGGGGGAGAAAGGTGGAAGGGCGCTGACAAAAATCCCATCCACTAACTGCCTGTGCACCTGCCGTATCTGCTCCTTGGGAAGGTTTTCATCTGACGTAATCACATCTGTGATGCGAACAAGATGTTACTGATGTGGCTGCTAGCCACCACCTACCTCCACTGGCTTAAAGAGCTGTAACGAAACCAGCCCTCTGTTCTGGTGAATTTGACTTCATTTAGTACTGAAAACATCCCTCACATTTATGTTTGCCAATATGCTAGAGTGTGACACTTCCCCTGGTCCAGAAAGGCATGTGGAATATATTGATCTCTGAAGCTATATATTCCAAATACTTGCATGCTTTGCCGCATTTTGGCTATTTCTTTTGCAGTCTGACAACACGGGTAAATGAGAGCAGATCTGTAACAGCACTAACACAGTGTACCTGTCAAGCATCAGGAGTGACCCTTTATTTTTCGCCATGGCTCTTTACTCCGCTCTCACCTGCTGACATTTCAGATGAGACAGCCCTCTTTGCGCAGCGTAGCCTCCACTTTGAGTCATTCTCATCTGTGTTACTACCAGCAGCCTGCCTCAGTGGAGCAGTGTGCGGTTTCTGAACTCCAATACTGCTCCCAAGTGGATCAACTGGGCACTGCCAGTTGGCACACTGCAGCTTTGCGGGCAGATTGTGTCACTTGAAAAACTCCAAACATCCATTTAATGCGTCCCAAACAGACTTTATAGTCTCTGCTGAATAATAGATGGTCTGCTATAAATGGCTACTGAACAGTTACATTACATTAGCTCTCTGCTGTAAGGATGATTAATTTTAAGATTGCATGCTGTTTCAGTAAATAGGACTATTAATCACTTTAAAGTGGCTTCATTTAAATGTGGAAGTTTGATTCTATTGTATCAGCTCGCCAGCTCGTGTTCATATAATCCTAATTACATATAGTTAATATTACTGCTGACTATTTCACAATGCATGCCACAAGATTTTAGATTGATTTTTTTTTTATTATGTTTTACTGCACTATGAAAATACAAAGGTTAAAGACTTGACTGAGCCGTGTCGTATTTACTGTTTCGAGTTTTATAAGCTTGTGCTGTTGCAGTCATTGTGTGTTTTTGGAAAAGTCCTTTACTGGTGCATTCAAAGACTATTTCTTTTTTCATTTTCAGTGACATAAAATTATTTCACATTATACTTTTACAAATATCTACAATGTTTTCATGCTGTTTGTTTAGTGCGTTGGAGTGTCTGGCAACACAGCATATGTAAACAATGCTAATTAGCTGAACGTTAGAGGGTCCCTGAATGCACCAGAAAGGGGGAGCTATGCCTCTAGAGTCAAGACATGAGATATTTGCCACTACTCTCATGTCTGAAGCCAGCACCTGGTTATTTCAAGTCAAATGTGCCTCTCATGTATTAGCATTAGGTGCATTAGAGTCTCAGAGATAAGGATCTGTTTCATAATACCCAACAACAAAATAAAAAAAAAAAAACACAACACTGATCTTGCAATCAGATGGAAGAGTTTGGGGTATTTTTATAAAAAGCTGCACTGAAAATACCTGCAGAACATATGTAAGTGTTGGTATGCTGTATGAGAGGCACAAATTAGGAAACTGCTAATGTAGTCACACTTCAATATTTTCTCATTCAAGTTTTTGTAGAGATTAAAAAAACCAAAAGCACAGTTGGCCATTTCCCTCTATTTCCAGTATTTATGTTAAGCTAAACTAACCGACAGCTGGCAGCAGCTTCCCAGCAACAACCCTCTTATGTAGCCTATAGCAAATAACGTAGTATTTATTCCTCATTGCACTGCGATGCAAAAACATTGAAATATTGACAAAAAATAAGAAAAAACAGCCACTGAACGAAGACATTCATTGGCTGGTTGTAAAGTCTAAAAATATATGGTATGTTTTTGAATTTATGTTGCTAAAACCAGAAGTGTCATATATTTTTTATTAACTTTCACACATTGCTCTTTCTCTTTTGATCTTGTTTTGTGCCCTCTCATATCATCTTCCACAATTTTTCTTCCTCACTGCTTCCTCCTTTTTTCATCCTCCTCTTCCTTTGGTTTTCTTCCTCCCAGGTGAAGCAGCATGCAAGCATATCTTTAAGATCCCTCTGTGTAACTTGGTGGGCCGCAGCATTGAAAGACCCCTGAAGTCCCCTCTGGTCAACAAGGTGCTAACGACACCAGCCCCCGCCATGGTGACCCCAACTCCCCTCATCTCTGCAACACACTCGCTTTCCTTGTCCCGCATGGAGATTAAAGAAATAGCCAGTCGCACGCGGAAGGAGTTGCTCGGTAAAATTAAAAATGATTATACTCTAAATAAGAAATTTAATTTCTTTTAATGCAACTAGTACCCACAGGTGCAGCCTTGGGCCATCCTTCACATGTCTGCTCCTGCCTGTTACAGCTATATTTAGGCATATTAGCATCAGCAAAGCTGCATTAAGGTCACAGTCAGTGCATAAATTCGGATGTCCATGGGAACAGAAATACATACAGAGATTTCTTCCTTTTTTAGCTAGATCTAACTAAGCACTAAGTGCTCCTCAGAAAATCTAATTCTCTAAAATATTAGACACATTCTACAATATCACTGGTCTCAGATGACATTACAAGTTAGTGACTCAGTCAATCACCCATAGGTTGAGCTGACTGCATTCACTCTCAGACAGGTTGGCGAAAGTTTGCAAATTGCAAACTGCCATATAATTTATAAACACAGACGGAATGCCAATACGTTGCAATCAGTCTGAGTCTGTCTGCACCAATGAATGCAACTCATCTGCAATGTGTCCGTGTGCAATAGGGGACTTGACTCAGCTGGTTGCCAACTGGTCATATTCTGGTTATATTCCTATATGAAAGCAAGGTTGCCAAGCGCCTATGTCATTTTGCAGTTAATTGCCATCCCGCAGCAACTACGTCACTATTTGTGGAGACGTTTCTGAATTTCTGTTTCAAATCTGAGGTTCTGGCTGGACTCTGAATGTAAGTAGTTAAAGTGAATTTCTGTTAAATGGGAATTTCTGTGTATGTAGACAGCAACAGATTTGTGATTTTTGTTGATTTATCACAGTTAATCACCATATCACAAACAGGTTGCATGTAATTGCCAACTTGCTATCACAAACTGATAGCAGACTGACTCCATCTTATTGCCATTTTATTGCCGTCTTGATGCACCAAAGTTGCTTTGAAGATGGCATCTGATTACAAGTGGTCACAGATCTGGTCCCAGTCTTAAAAGCAACCATTTCAAAGCCAACAAAATTTTAAGTTCACTGCACACGGACACAATAATTTTGGTTGCCACTGTTTCCCTAGTGTGACTGTAGCATAAGAGACCATATCTGAAATGTGACATCTTCACATTTGGCTTTGTTTACAGCAACAGGGGTGACAGCCTTCGGCATTGATTACCACCAAGTAACAAGCAGAAGACCCCCAAAAATATTTAAATGCCAAGTTTGAAGCGGTTCTCGTGTTTGTTTTTTTAAACATAGATAAAGAGCACACATAGACATACAGAGATATCTCCATTTTAAAGAGTAATGGCAGTAATAAATAAGTAGTTTGAAGTTTGGAAAAATCTGCTTATTGGCCTTCCTGTTGAGTTATGTTAGAAGGTCCATTCCACTATTTTATAGTATTTTTACACTAAATGTAAGGTTACAGCCACATTAGCTTAACGGTAATACTAGAGGCAGGGAGAAACATCTAGCCTGGTTTTGTCTAAAGGTCCAATCTCCACCTGTCTGCACCTTCAAATACTACTAATTACTTTAAGTAAGTGAGTTCATATACTGTTTCATCCACTGATTGGAAAGTTGTAAAAACTCCACTAAATTACTAGTTTTGGCCAAGAAATTGTCTAGCACATAACTCCCCAATAAAGTCAAATCCCATTATTTTGCAGTATTACACATTTTTGACAGATTAAACAAGATGCAACATTTGGATTATCGTGTTTGAAGGCCTCCCCCCTTTTATGATATTCATGCTAAGTAAAGCAAATCAGCTACCAACTGTAACTCAGTTTTAAATGAGTAGATATAAATGAGGTATCGAACACAGAATCTTTCTGAGGTGTCCAACACATGTCCATTTTCTGTTGTGTCATGCCAACAAAGGCTTGACAGAGGAACCAAGTGGGAAATCAGACAGTGGATCTGTCAAACAGAGGAAAATGAGCAAAAAGAACATCGAGGAGGAGCCCAAAGCACGAGCACTGACATCAACAAACAGTGACAGGTGACACATCCAACACCAGCAACATGTTTGATGGTTGCTTAATGCTAGCTGAACTTGAGACATGCATCTTTCTGTGCACAACAGGCTAGCCTCAGAGTCCAGTGAAGCAGATCTGGATGTCCAGCTGCACTGTTCGTCCAGTTCGGAGGTTGAGCCAGAGAAGGTGGTGCTGCAGGCAGAGAGCCCGCCTCTCACCAGTGCGTTCCCCCTCTCCACGTCCTTCGAAGAAGATGTCTTGGACCTAAAGTGAAGACAATCCCATTGTGCACTTCTCTGCCCACCAACATCTGTACTGTCACCTTTATTTTATTGTTTTGGTTGGTTTGATTTTGATTTGTTGATTTCTGTTACCTTGTCGCTTTTTCTTTATACCCTGGGATCCTGGGCCTCCCCATTCATTGGACAAGATGGGTGCAGTGGGAGTTAGAAGACATGTCTGTGTGCATGTTTGTTTTTGTGAGCAGTCCCTCAGCCACTGTGTGTTGGGTGTTTGTGTTGCCCCACAGCAAATAACCCAAAGAGGTTGTGTAAGATGCCGTGGTGTATTCAGACTTCTGCAAGAGCTTTGAGATAACGGTTTGATCCTGAACCACAAACTGAATGTAAATCTGTACACCAAGGCATGACAAAACTCTCTCAATTCCCTCTGACGCTGCAAGAGCTTAATATGTGTTGTATATTATGTGATTATTTCCAGTCCACTTTTAAATATTGTATGATATGCATATGTGTACATCTGTTTATACATGAAAATGCACACACATGCAGGTGTACATGCCTGTCTGGCCTGTGATGCATATTTATAGATATATTATAAAAATCAATTTTATTCCCATATTTAGTAAAAGTATGATTTTTTTATGCTCTCTGCACATTTAAGTCCTTATTGTGGTATACAGGTAGACAGACCTGGAGACAAAGTCTCCCATAAGTGCCATTTCCCACCATCCTCCATTGAAGTAGACCTCTAACAGCCACCGTGGTCTGGTGTCTGACAGTAGCAGCAATCATTGTGGTCCATGTTCGATTACAATGGTAACCAACAATTCCAGTCAGCTTGGATGAATTCACTTGCTGGAGGCACAATCTTGAAGGCACATGCACAAATCATTTTAAACCATAAGAAAGAGCTGACCTTAAATTTGCATGACTTGCCTTGGATACTGTACAAGTGTTGTGTCTTATGCACCACAAAATAACTCCCTTGGAAACGGTGAGGTCTGCAACATAATACCAAATACAACAGGATAGAAGAAACCACAACCTGAGACCAGACTAAATGTAAAGGAGCATCTTTTACAAGACAAGTTTGATGGCTATAGGAGAGATGATGAAACAAAACCATAAACTTAAACAGAAAGTAAAGTTACAATACAGTACATGGTCATAAATACATTTGAGCAACCATAATTACTAACTACAAAAATAAAAATAAGTGTGAATGACTTTTATTTTGTCTTTTTCTGTATGTGGAATGTGCAGAGGGGTAATTAATTTAGAAAAAAAAAAGAAGTGTAATATACAAAAAAAAGTTATTTATGATGCACAGTAAAATGTACTCTGAGTTAAAAGGTAGTTGTATCTTTAGACAAATGAGACTTTTACCCAACTAAAACTGCAGCCCAAACTAAACTAAAACTTAAAAAGTGCAAAAATATAGTGTAACTAATTTTAAAAAATACTAAATTCATTAATTAAATGTCCATGAAAAGCAATTAATTGGAACACATAAACCTATTAGGGATTCAGCTCTTACTAGGGCTAGCTGCTGTTTAAATCACTGGTTCTCACTTGGAACTTCAAGGCCCAGAAGCCCTGCTGATTTTCACCCTGAGGTCCAGAAATAGACTGATTTACAGCTGGGACACCTGGAACTATGCGTTATGAAACAATTCAGTGGAAAGAGACAAGTCTTGAAAGCCATCTCATAGTTATTCTTTCCTTACTGAGCGTAGAGGGTTTTGGTCAGATTGCTAATTGGTGGTCCATCTG
>VUQI01056166.1:0-23864 GCA_015106735.1 Paratilapia polleni | reverse complement strand
TCCGAGTAAATACAAAATGCAGTTTTTAAATGATGATTTCATTTATTAAGGGAAAAAAGCTATCCAAGCCTACCTGGCCCTATGTGAAAAAGCTGAGTTCAATTTCACTAGCCACACCCAGGCCTGATTACTGCCAGACCTGTTAAATCAAGATATCACTTAAATAGAACCTGTGTGACAAAGTGAAGTACGCTAAAATTCATCATTGCCAGGAAAGGGTTATAAAGCCATTTCTAAGGCTTTGGGACTCCAATGAACCACAGTGAGAGCCATTATCCACAAATGGAGAAAACTTGGAAAAGTGGTGAACCTTCCCAGGAGTGGCCGGCCGACCAAAACTCCAATAGTGCATCAATGACTCATCCAGGAGGTCACAAAAGAACCCAGAACGAAATCTAAAGAACTGCAGGCCTCACTTGCCTCAGTTATGGTCAGTGTTCATGATTCAACAATAAGAAAGAAACTGGGCAAAAATGGCATCCATGGGAGAGTTCCAAGGAGAAAACCACTGCTGACCAAAAAGAACACAAAGGCTCGTCTCACTTTTGCCAAAAGACATCTTGGTGATCCCTAAAACTTCTGGGAAAATATCCTGTGCACTGACGAGACAAAAGTTGAATTTTTTGGAAGGTTCGCATCCTGTGAAATCTGGCATAAAACTAACAGCATTTCATAAAAAGAGCATCATACCAACAGTCAAACATAGTGTTGGTAATGTGATGGTCTGGGGCGGCTTTGCTGCTTCAGGACCTGGATGACTTGCCATAATCGATGGAACCATGAATTCTGCTCTCTACCAGAAAATCCTGAAGGAGAATGTCCAGCCATCAGTTCGTGCCCTGAAGCTCAAGAGCACTTGGGTTGTGTAGCAGGACAAAGATCCAAAACACACCAGCAAGTTCACCTCTGAATGACTCAAAAAAAAGTTTTTAAAAAATCAAGATTTTGGAGAAGTCTAGTCAAAGTCTGGAGTTAAATCCAATTGAGATGCTTTGGCAGGACCTTAAACAGGCCGTTCATGCTTGAAAACCCTCCAATGTGGCTGAATTAAAACAATTCTGCAAAAAAGAGTGGGACAAAATTCCTCCACAGTGACGTGAAAGACTCATTGCCAGTTATCACAAATGCTTGATTGCAGTTCTTGCTGCCAAGGGTGGCCCAACCAGTTATTAGGTTTAGCAATTACTTTTTCATTAGAGGGCCAGGTAGGTTTGGATATCTTTTTTCCCCTCAATAAATGAAATCATCATTTAAAAACTGCATTTTGTGTTTACTCGGGTTATCTTTGTCTAATATTAAAATTTGTTTGATCTTGATCTGAAACATGTAAGTGTGACAAATATGCAAAAACTAAGAAATCAGGAAGGGGGCAAACACTTTTTCACAGCACTGTAGAAGGGTATTTTGTTTTAAGCAGATATGAGTCCAATAAAGAAATTCAGTGTTTCACAATGTGTATCTGCATTCTATGACATGTATATCGGCCTGAAAGTATACATAAAAACTCAAATGTTTCAGTAATTCAGTGTTAAAAAAGCATGAATGAACTGTAAATGTTTACTAGTTGTAAAAAGCAGCTGAAGGCAGGTCTTTAGCTGAACTTTTTTTGTCTATTTGTAAATAATCTGTAGGTGAACTATTCCTTAGATAAGATAAATTACTTTTCATCTCCTTTTACTCCTCAGTATTTAGTCTGCTTGCTTGTCTGTGGTATTAATTTTTTTATTTTATTTTTGTATGATACTACAGATGGATGATCAAGTCAATGATCAACTTAAAGGAAAGGCAGGTAAAACTTGTGGGAGTGATTCTGTAGCAGAGGAAGACAGAAATAAACCAACCTATTGCGTGACTGATATTCCCCCTTGGTACCTTTGTATTTTTTTGGCCATTCAGGTGGGTTTAATCTATGATGTGATTAGTATGCATTGTTCTGTTTTTAATCCATATTTTCTCTGGAACTATAATGTACAATTATGTCCATACGTTTTTGGACACTGACACATTTTCTTTTTTCTTTTTTTTTGTAATTCTGCCCCTGTACACAACCACAGTGGATTTTGTATCGAAAAACCAAGACTGAAGTGCAGATTTTCAGCTTTAATTCAAGGGGTTTAACAAAAGTATTGCATTTACTGTTTAGCAATTACAGCCATTTTCATACACAGCCCCCCATTTTCAGAGGCTCAAAAGAAACTGGACAACTGACTAACAAGCACCTGAAGTGAGTGTTGAACTTGGATAGCTTTTTACTAGAACTCTCAATATCAGGTCCAAAGAGATGTCAATGAAAGTGAAAGAGGTCATCATTAGACTGAAAAGTCAATATAAACCTATCAGAGAGATAGCAAAAACTTTAGGAGTGGCCAAATCAACAATCTGGTACATTCTTAAAAAGAAGGAATGCACTGGCCAGCTCAGCAACACCAAAAGGCTCGAAAGACCATGGAGGACAACTAAAGTGGATGATGACAGAATTATTTCCATGGTTAAGAAAAATAACTTCACAATATCTAGGTGGTAGGAGGTAGGTGTACCATTGTGAGATTCCTTCGCAAATTAAAATACAGAGGGTTTACAAACTAGTTACGCTCAAGAACAAGAATGCCAGATTAGACTTTGCTGTAAAATTTCTGAAAGAGCCTGCACACTTCAGAAAATAATTCAGTGGACAGATGAAACCAAGATTAACTTGTACCAGAATGATGAGAAAATAAAAGTATGGAGAAGGAGAGAAACAGCTCATGATCTGAAGCATACCACATCATCTGTCAAACATGGTGGAGGTAATGTTATGGCATGGGCATGTATGGCTGCTGGTAGAACCAAGTCGCTAGTGTTTATTGATGATGTGACTGCTGATAGAAGTAGCAGGGTGAATTCTGAAGCATACAGGGGTATACTCTCTGCTCAGATTCAGCCAAATGCTGCAAAAATGAACAGACAGGGCTTCACAGTGCAAATGGATAATGACCCAAACCCAAGAGTTTCTCAAGGCAAAGAAAGGGGATATAATTCAATGGCCGAGTCAGTCATGTGATCTCAACCCAACAGAGCATGTGTTTCAGTTACTGAAGACAAAACTGAATGCAGAGAGACCCACAAACAAGCAGCAACTTGGGGCTGCAAGGTGACTGCAGTAAAAGCCTGGCAGAGCATCTCATGGGAGGAAGCCCAGCATATGGTGACATTCATGGGTTCTAGACTTCAGACAATCATTCTCTGCAAAGGATTTTCATCCAAGTATCAATAAAATCCTTCTATTTATAATTATGTTAGTTTGTCCAGTTACTTTGGAGTCTCTGAAAATGTAGTGTACAGAGGCAAAAATGAAAAAAAAAGTGTCATTGTCAAATAATTATAGATCTGGCTGTAAACATCATTTTGTTGTCATAAAAACATATGCTATAGCAGTTAAGGATTCTAAATGCAATCCCTTTTTGCTGTGTATAAACACACCACAAAAGATACCATACTGTAAGTGGTACAGGCATGGATGCCTTATAGGCCCTCTGCCCCCTTGATGTCACTAATGTTGGTAGCAGTGTAATCAATGCCATCATTTTGTCTTTGTCATCACTGTTGCTCTCCCCTGCAGCATTACCTGACAGCATTTGGTGGGATGATCTCTATCCCTCTCATTCTCTCAGAGGGCTTATGTCTGCAGCATGACAGCCTGACCCAGAGTCGGCTTATTAACAACATTTTCTTCGTCTCTGGCGTGTGCACCCTTCTGCAAGTCATCTTCGGTGTCAGGTGATAGTGGTGCTACTAGGTTAATGCACTACTTAGCATCCTTTGAGGAAAGATTGGCTACTGCTGCAGCCTGTCTTGTTATCTAGACATAGAATCTCTTGTTGTGCACAGTATTACATAATTTAGGCTAACCTTACAAACAAAAACTAACAAGCTTACTAAAAAGAAAAGCAAAACTGGCCATCAAATGCAAACTAGCTGTTTCATAGTAGTCATACATCATAACATGTGCTAACCTGGATTTAACTAACTTTTTGGCTGAGAGAGAGTTACTTCTGTTTATGTCACACTTGTAGGCTTCCCATCCTCCAGGGAGGTACATTTGCCTTGGTGACCCCTGCCATGGCCCTGTTGACCATGCCAGAGTGGGAGTGCCCAGCTTGGACCCAAAATGCCAGTTTGGTCAATACCTCTTCACCTGTCTTCATAGAAGTGTGGCAGACCCGCATGAGAACAGTGAGCCAACACAAATTCTGTGCATTCAAAGCTTCCCATGAAAGCAAGCTAACAAAAACATAACAGCACTTTTATGGAGCTCATTATTTATTCAGCGAGCACATGTGCTTTCCTGGAAGTAACCAGTTGCATTCATTGTTAAAGTTTATCACTCAGCCAAAGAAAGCACGGTGACATTAATGTTAATGTTATCGGCCACTGTGTTCCTGTCCACAGCTGCAGGGATCCATCATGGTGGCCTCTCTCCTTCAGGTCCTGGTTGGTTTCTCTGGGCTCATCGGCTTGCTCATGCGCTTCATTGGCCCCTTAACCATTGCCCCAACCGTGTCACTCATAGGCCTGTCGCTGTACGACTCAGCTGGGCAGAAGGCGGGGAGCCACTGGGGCATCTCTGCAATGTAAGTCAGCACTCTGAAGCACTAGTATGGTGTTGCAGATTTAGCACGGACCTTCCATCCCAGAAAGTCTGAAATTACAGTAAAACCTAAGTTCTGCCTTGTAATGGTGTAGTCTATAGCCAATGCTAGCAATTTAGAGATGCCAGCTTTATCTTCACTGATTATGGTGTCATTACCAGTATATTTCAAACATAAGATTGTCTTTTATTTGCACATCATTATGTTTATTCTTTTCGTATATACAGGACCACAGTGCTGATCATCCTTTTCTCTCAGTACCTCCGTCGCATACCAATCCCCGTTCCTGCATACGACAAAATCAAGAAACTGCACGTCTCAAAGTTCTTTCTCTTTCAGATAATGCCTGTATGTTCTCCAGAAATTTCATTCCATATTTAATGTGGCAAGATTGTATCCAATCTAATACTAACATTAGATGTCCATTAGATTCTACTGGGCATTGCAGTCTCATGGTTAGTCTGCTACATCCTCACCATCTGTGACGTCCTACCATCTGACCCAGACAAATATGGCTACCTAGCCCGCACTGATGTGAAGGGAAATGTCGTGAGTGAGGCTTCCTGGTTCACATTTACTTATCCCGGTAAGCTCACAGGGAATTAACACAGCTGAAAGATACATTCAGCAATGACAAGTCTGACTCTTTATTCAGGTCAGTGGGGATTACCAACAGTTAGCTTGGCAGGCGTGTTTGGCATTATGGCTGGAATAATATGCTCCATGGCAGAGTCTGTGGGTGACTACCATGCATGTGCCAGGCTGTCAGGAGCACCTCCTCCCCCCAAGCACGCCATCAGCCGGGGCATTGGTGTTGAGGGAGTCGGCTCTCTGTTGGCAGGCGCCTTTGGCACAGGCAATGGCACTACTTCATTTAGTGAAAATGTGGCAGCCCTCGGGATCACCAAAGTAAGATAAATAGTAATTGCATAAAATGTTCTACTCCAGAGTTAAACATCCATTTATAATTTTTCATCACAAGTATGCAAACCTCATGGAAACCTCATTTATAAGTGAGGCTGATACAATTTTTGTTTCATACACAAAGACGTTTTACTGTGGGTCCAGATTATCTGAACAACTGCATGATGTTTGTGTGGCAACAGGTGGGTAGTCGAACTGTGATTCTCCTAAGTGGAATTTTCATGGTTTTGATGGGGATGCTGGGAAAAATTGGAGCCATCTTCACAACCATCCCCACACCTGTGATTGGAGGGATGTTCCTGATCATGTTTGGAGTCATAGGTGCTGCTGGAATTTCTAATCTGCAGGTAAACAACTGCATTAGATAATTTTCTAATCATCTGCAAAGACATTTTTGCTACCATTGGTGTTTTGCTGACACATCTTATATGACAGTCCACAGATATGAATTCTTCTCGGAATATCTTTATATTTGGTTTCTCCATGTTTTCTGCACTTGTCATTCCAAACTGGATCATGAAAAATCCCAGTTTCCTTGAAACAGGTAAAATTAACATGGAAAACAAAATGAAGGAAAAATACTGTTGAACAGCTTAACTTGAATTACTATGAGCTGTTTTTAATGTAAAAAAAAAATGCTAAACTGAACTTCAGCAAATCATCCAAAATCTTTTATGATATTTTTCCTTTTTATCCTTGGTGTGTGACTCAGGTGTCAAGGAGCTGGACCAAGTGTTGCGCATTTTGTTGACCACCCATATGTTTATAGGAGGATTCCTTGGCTTCTTCTTAGATAACACAATTCCTGGTAAGCTGAAATGGGAGGCTGTTACTGAATCTGATTTTGACTTTTCATGACAAAAGGCATTGGTATAATTAACAGAAATATTCATGGCTGCATTCCATTTAAGTATACAAGTTTTACGGCCCTGTTTTTTTGCATGTGGGCTCCTCAGCATGCCTAAATGGACATGAATGAATGAGTGTGAGCCATTGTTACTAATAGTATAATATTAGTAACACCTGTGCTTTTCCTACTATGACTAAGTGGCAGCCTCCGGGACTAAAAACATAAAGCCAACCAAGAAATGCCAAAAACTGCAGCTCCTCTATTGGCCACTTGAGGTTGGCTTTAAAAAGGAGTTGATCCCTATACACTCCCATGTTAAATAGCCAACTTTACAGCAGAAATAAACGTGTTTACCAATAGTAAACACAGTAAAGACAGTATGTCAGCCCAGTTTGAGTTCTATCCCTTCTTGTTCAGCGATTGGTTGTACAAAAAGACACTCCAAGGAGCTGGCTGTTCAGTTTTCCAGTATGTACATTCTGTTTTAAGCCTGATCTCTAGCCAAAGTTAGCTTCCCATTTAATGTACAGTGAATTCCAGATGCATTTGTTGACCATGTTAAGTGATATTTCAACAGCTCTTCCTTGTCCACTTTAAAAAAAAAAAAAGATGTCCACAGCCATAATGCCATAATTGAGGCTTCAAAACACCAGTCCACAAACCAACCTCCATCTTTTTTATGCAGTTTATGACTAATCATAACACTTAGAAATGGTCTCCCACATGAAAATTGCAGTTTCATTTAGATTCTAGACACTGAGCTTTTTTTAAATTCTGTATATATGTAAATATAGAGCAGCATACTCAACTAACAACCTTCTTTATATCATTCAGGAACTAAACGTGAACGTGGCCTCTTAGCCTGGGAAAAGGTGCATCTTAAAGACTCTAGCAACACTTTGGCAACTGATGAGGTGTATGATCTTCCGTTTGGCATAACTTCTCGCCTCCAATCTCAGACCTGGGTTCGTTACATCCCTTTCTGCCCACACAAAGATCATAGACCTCAGTCTGAGGACAATGAAATGCCACAGAGCCCGGAGAGTGAGTACAGCACACGGGTCTGAACAAGACGTGCTGCAGTAGATTCAAAAATATGGTCTTTGCCTCTTATTTTAGGTCAAACTGCTGTTTCTTACCAAGCAATGTCATAGAAAGGACTCCAGTCTTTAGACTATTCATCATTGGCTGATGGATATCTTTCAAATTGAAGCATGTACTGTATTGCTGCGTTTATCAGCAGAATACATTTCAGGGAACGCTCTCTGCTTGTTCTTGATTTTAAATATAGATATGCTCACCTTAAACAACAAAACCACAGTAAGATCATCTCTGTTTCTGTAAACCTGCAGTAGATTTGTTTTTTTATGTGTAAAGTAGATTTTCACTATTTGAACCTGTCTGCACAAAAAGAAATAAATATATCTAAAAGTGAGCTGTAGCTCTCATATGCTGTCAAAACCAATTAAAAGAGAACTACTGAGCTATCAAAGTGCTACTGTGTGCCACCATTACTCCGAATTCTTCCAATAACTCACAGCCGGTCACACACACAAACAGATAACTAGAATAATGTGCCTTTCTTTCTTTTCTTTCAAAGGAAATTAAATTTAGCCCGTGGATAAATTTATTATCACACAGCACCATCTCCCCATTGATCTGGGCAGCTGTTTAAAGACCCACAGCAGCAGCCCCCAAGCTGTTATTGTGTTTCCTTTAGTGAAAACAAACACTGATAACACATCTTCTCAATCTCCCTGCCTTCCATGCTGTCATATCTTTTTCCCTGTATTCATTTCCTTTGTCTAACCACCTTTGACAGGCAGGTGGGATATGGTGCAATGCTCTGATCTGTGGAGCCATCAGTGTTCCCTGAGGCCTATTTTGACCACTAGTCAATGGTTGGCTGCCCAGCCTAATGTTATTTCAGGATGGCATGCTAGCACGAGTCACTGAGTGTAATTTGCACTTTAGAAATCTCACATTTTCTTTGATTGGATGTACCTCACTGGGAACACATTGCAGTATATTAAATTTTGCAGTGTTCTAGAAAAGAGTTTCTCCTCAGTAATTCACAATGTTATGTCAAAGCGTGGCAGGGATCTGCATTTCAGTGGCATAAGATAATGATAACTTAGCAATTCTTGCTCGCTGGGGATGGCTTCAAATTTATCAGTAGCACATTTTTTTCTGTTTGACACTTCATCCATGAGGAATTGCTTTTATTTTCTCTTTCTGTAATCAGTGTTCTATTACATGTCCTCCCAGCTATGAACTGCTTTATGAGATCTATTGCAAGCTCACGAAAGATCAAAATCTCAAATGCCAAGTTTATATTTTCTCACACAACTGTCACTGCAAATGGAGTTTTAGGAGAACAGTGTGAGGCACAAAAAGAAAATGTGAGAAATAGAAAAAGACTGTGCATTCATCACCAGTAGATGGAACCACACTGCAGGCAGATGCCTGACACACTGCTGATTCATTCATTCAAATATCAGCATGGTAAATAATAAGTATCCAGTGAAGGCATGTGAACTATATTTCAGCTGACCCAGGGTCATTTCCTCCCTACCTCATGGGTTGTAATTCCATTTTAACTGCTATTTTTCTATTTACAATAGATTTATTTATGCAGCACAAGAGAAGAATATTCTGCATAATTTCTAGCTAATTA
Source organism: Paratilapia polleni (assembly GCA_015106735.1). Lineage (NCBI taxonomy): Eukaryota > Metazoa > Chordata > Actinopteri > Cichliformes > Cichlidae > Paratilapia > Paratilapia polleni. Next base: position 14,785 of record VUQI01056166.1, on the reverse strand, counting down.
TGCCCTGAAGGTAATTACTAAAGAGAATTAAATGTTTTGCATGTCAAGAAAAACAAGTGCAAATACATTCATAAAGGGGGTGTGTCCATAACTGTTTTGCATTAATTTGTTTCATTTAAACATTTTTACATGTTTTTGCACATATTTTGATATACTGATAAACTTCTAGTCACTAAAAGGAAAGGGTATAATACCCTTATCTGACAAAGTGTGATATATTATTACAATAAAACTCAGGTTAAGCCTTGGACTCTTGTTGTAGGGCTTGGGAAACAGCCTGTTCATTTCCCAAACTGGGTGGCAGGCATATCTTGCACATCAGTGCTCGGAAATACTGAAAGTTTCACGCCGAAGAACTTTCAGGGTTACATTTAATGGGAAACAGGAAAGAAACCCATCAAAGGTCCAGTGAAGCAAATTTTTTTGTGGCATTTAATCTTTTATTTTATACAAACACTACATTTTTGGTGTTGTTGTAGCAAAAGCTGCTAACAGGGTTACTTCTAATTATACTGCTGCATATTGCTGCAGTCCTGGGATTACACCTGGAATAACATGACTATAGATTCCAAAGGCTTCCTCGTGCTCCCTGGTGGAAGAAATTATGAAACTGGTTTACCTTTACATACACTCTGACAGCTTTTAAATAGAATATTTTAAATTATTTAGTTACTATTTTATATTTTTATCTTCTTTCCTTAATATTTCCAATCAGAAACATTATCCCTGTCACAGACACATCGATCATATTAATCATCATGTCCAAGTCCTAGAATTACAACTTCAACTCCAAAAAGGCTGGGATGCTGTGTAAAATGTAAACTGAAACAGAATGCAATGATTTGCAAAATCTCATAAAAACACATTTTATTCACAATAGAACATAGAAATCATGTTTTCTAATGTACAGTTATGTTTAGAAGTTTACATACACTCATTATGGGCATGAATGTCATGGTAATTTTGGGCTTATAAGGAGTTCTTTGAACTGTTCTTTTTCCAGGGCAGAATGATTGTACAGCATACGTCTTTAATGACTTTAAAAAACAAGAACTGGGTGCACAAGTTTGAATTTATTTTGGATTTTCTCTAATCCATGCAGGGTCAAAATTATTATTATTATTATTGACTACAACTGGTAGTTTCTCTTTGCCAGCATAAAAATGATTAATTGGATTGACCAATAACAATGGGAAAGTCCAAGGAACTCAGTGAAAATCTAAGAAGGAGAATTGTAGATTTACACAAGTTGGGAAGGTCTCTTGGAGCCATTTCTAAACAAAAGTAGATTCCAGGATCATCAGTTCAAACAACTGTACATAAGTACAAGTTATTCAGATGTCTAAAGGTCTGAAAGAAGACCCAAACTGTCACCCTCAGATGAGAGAAAGCAAAGGTGAGGCTTTAAAAACTAAGAGCACTGTACCAAATGTCAAGCATGGTGGCGGTAGCATCATGCTCTAGGGCTGTTTTGCTGCCAGTGGTACTGGTACATTGCACAAAGTGGATGGAATAAAGAAGAAGGACTACCTCCAAATTTTTCAACTTCACCTCAAACCAACAGCTAGAGGGTTGAAACCTGGACACAATAGGACAATGATCCCAAACACACATCAAAACTGGTTTGATGGATATTGATTGATGGTTTGATGGATACTGGTTTAATGGATAAAGCAGGCTAACAATGGCCTTCCCAAAGCCCCATCCACTCTATTGAAAATTTGTGGACTATGCTTAAAAGCCAGGTCCTTGCCAGGAAACCAACCAATTTAAATGAACTATACTAATTCTGCCAAGAAGAGTGGTCAAATATCCAGCCAGAGGGAGCATATGTTGCTCTAAAACTTGTATATACCTTTCAGCATTGATGGCATCTGTCAGGATGTGCAAGTTGCAAATTCCATAGGCACTAATAACCCCCATACCATCAGAGATACAGGCTTTTGAACAGAGTGCTGATAACAAGCCGGGTGGTCGCTCTCATCTTTAATCCAAAGGATGCAATGTCCATGTTTTACTTCTAAGAAATGCTGCCTCCCTAAAATGCTCTTTTAATACCCAATCTGTTACTGACCTGTTCCCAATTAAACTAATTAGTTGCAAAATGTTCCTTCAGCTCTTTCTTTTTAGTACCGCTCACTTTTCCAGCCTTTTGTTGCCCCCATCCCAACTTTTTTGAGATGTGTTGCTGCCATCAAATTCAAAATGAGCTAATATTTTTCATGAAAGAGTAAAATGTCTCAGTTTAAATATTTTATATCTTTTTTTATGTTCTATTGTGAATAAAATATGGGTTTATGAGATCTCCAAATCATTGCATTCTGTTTTTATTTACATTTTACACAGCATCTCAACTTTTTTGGGGAATTGGGGTTGTACATTATTTTGCAACACAGAATGCAGTATTGCAAGATTATGAAACTAAAATCCGCATTGATTTGTCTACTGATGTAGCATCAATAATAATTCTAGTCATTGTGCTCCAGCCTTTGGCCAGAAGACTTCTGCTTCATAATTAATAGAGAAAATAATAGAGAAATGCATGCATAAAAAACAAAATACGTGTAAATGAATAAGCATACAGTAGCAGGAAGTAAATGGTAAAAAAGTGATTTGTAATGAGAAGACTGTGCTGAAAAAATTGCCTGAAATATTCATTATGCTGCAGTCTCTCTATACTCATTATTTCTGTTTCCTTTACTCTTTCATTGAGTCCTCACAAGCTGCTCGCTCCCCTCTGCCTCTCTCCCTCACCTTCTCAAACCCCTTTTTGATATAGACACTGGATCCATACATCCAAGTTAGCCCCACCAAAAGTTTTATCCAGAGGAGAGATTTTTAGCAATACCCAAGTCAGGCTAATAATTCCATTTTCACCCGAAGACCTGCTGCTGCCTCATCACCGTGGGGTCCCGCTGGTGTTCATTAACAAAACCAGACCTGAAGTGGGTACAGCCTGCTTTAAAAAACAGTTCATCGCCAAATGCAAAGTTTCATTGTTCATTAGCACTCTGTAGTGTCTGCTTTTTAAACACAAATATCTTAGATAAGTATATATACTGCTTTGTTTCCGTGTATATATAGTACTTACACTTACAGGCACATTACATGTCAGAGATGAAGGATTGCACTTATAAGGAAGCTTTCGTTCTGACAATATATTTTCTGATCTGATTTAGACTGCAGCGTTTTCTACTGTTGCATGGTGTAGTGCTTTCATTTGAACACTAGAGGGGGCTACAGGCTAAACTTTGGTGTTGATTATTAAGATTCATAGTAAATTCTTCAGTGGCACCATTCATAAATATGTCTCACACAACCTCATTTGGAACCCCAAACTTTCTTCATTACATTATAATTTTGTTCAGGGATCAAACTTTATTGGGGTGCTGAAAATAACACTAGTTGACCCAGCTCCACAGCTGTACAAGCCTACGTTGCATTTATCATGGGTTTGCTACAAAAAGCTCCTCGTATTCCTGTGAGATTCAGAAACAGGTGGAAAAACCCAAATGTTTTATTTAGCTCATCTGCATCACCAGCATTTGGAAGATATGCTTGAGTCTGTTCTCTTATCGAAAACCCAAAGTATCCAATCTACCTTAAGCTGGGGCACAATCACAATTATAAGCTGTATCACATGGCTACAGATGCTGTGGCCTTGTGCAGATATCCAAGGTCAAGTATGGCTGAAGTGACATTAAATTTTAAATCCTACACAGTGTGTGTGATACTCAGGAACAGAGTAAAAAATTGAGTTGTGTGTAAATAAACTTGCAAGCAGTGGCCTTAAATGCTGACATCTTACATCATTTGCCTACATCATAGGAATATGTCTACTTATTTTAATAATAGGCTGTTAGTGGCTGATAATATAGTGAGACATTTAGCATTCACCCAGACTCAGTGAAGATAGTCCTGTTTTAAAAATGCATCAACCCTGATGGTGAATTCATTATACATCAGACCAATATGTCCATAAATTAATAATGTCCATTTAGTACAATAGTGGCTGGGGGTTTCAGAAATATAATTAACTGCTTTCTAGAAATAAAAACTTGTTTTAATTGAAATGGCCATGGTTTCATTTTAGAATGGAGTCTTTAAAGTCTGTGGTGATATGGTGAAAAATGATCAAAAATGATCATCTGTTCTTGACCCAAGGTCGTCGAACCGCTTACTTATGTTCAGATATTTACATTTCAGTTATGCAATTCACGCTTTAGCAGAAAAGGACTTCCCGAAGACACGACTCTATTTTTGTGTTTTGGAAATCACTGCCAACTTGCAGGACAGCTTTATTTTCTCAGCGGTCAAGAAGGCGGATTCATGACGTAATTGTCCATCTCCTCCTATTTAACATCGGACCACTTCGTCTTCAAAACAAGTCATATTTTCAACGAAAATGCTCAGGTTGATCGATTTCAGCTGATGGTATGTTAATAATTCTCATCACTTATTTGTTGTGCTGTGTCATTGTTCGTGTACATGTTGATCCGCAAAGTTTGCCCGCGTACTGCGCCAAACTTAAGCAAGCCAGCTGATGTGGCGTTGTTAACCCCTCCTAAACTCCTACGCCGTCGGTTTTACAATTACTCTTTACTCTTCGCTATTTTGTTGTCATCTTCTTTTTTTTTTTTTAATTCCAACCACATTTGACCGCAAATAATAATAATTTAAAAACCTAATAAGAAAAGCGTTTTAATTTCTACCGTTTATCGGAAAATTATTTTACTGCAGTCAATGTGGGCGGGAGTCGTGGTACCACCTTGTAATTGCGGTGTTTCTGAAAGTACACGAATGCACCATAGCTGACGCGTCACAGATCCGGAGCAGGGCGGTATGAACCGGCTTCGCCAAACAGTCACCGGAAGCCAGAATATAAAAAGAAAAATGTAAACGGTGCTTCCACAAATAAAAGTGCTAGATATTGAGGTATTTTTTTTATGTGCCATATCCAAATGCCACCGATGAAAGTCATTTCTAATCAGCCTCTACTAAACAGAGAATTTTTTTTTTAATTTGTTTAGTTATTTCTGTGAATTCTGTGTCTCAAGATTACAGCCTTAATGTTGCTTCACATGCATCTTTGTGATATAAAACTGGTTGTCTTAAAAAATCTGCATTTTCATGAATTTTGATTATAAAAATTGTATTATGTGAAGATACTAGTCTAAAATTAGCCTAGCTAACTTGTAGTTTCATTTTGTATAATCTACATAAAAGTAATAAAATTAATGTAGCCTCTAATGCATTTTATGGAGAATTTCAATGCACAGTTGCACTAATATTTACTCCACATTTTTCCCAAAAATTATTTACCATCTAAATTTATACTGACTAAGAATGTTTTTCAATAGATGTTTTACCATAGTCCTTATATCCGAAGTCCTTCTTGGATAGAATTTCGCTGATGTGGGATCTGGGGTTTTACATTGAAAATATATCCCGGAAGTGGTGTGTTCGTTTTGGTAATTTTACGCACGTGTTGCCGGATGTTTGCTAAATCGGTTAAACAATACTACATCCTTTTAGTCTGTCACTTACTTCTTAGTAGATTAAAGCTTTGTTGGGACTTAAAGTTTGTGAGATTTGCGTCAGACCAGGGGTTATATTTACAGTCAGAACAGTGTTTTTTTTTCTGTTGAGGTAAAACGTCTTATCATTTCGGTGCTTGTTTCACTGAACAGCGATGGGTGTTCAACCGGCACATCAGTTTAGCTTTCGCTCAGACCGATGCCTCTCAGCGGGATAGGCGAAGTGTTGTTTACGGTGGATTCCTCACGGGTGGGTGCCAGGAGCCGACACAGCTGACAAAGCTAAGAAGGTTAGCCGCTGCTGCCTGTGGGTTTTTCCCCTCCTTTTCGGTTGTTCTGGTTGTGTTTTTGTACCATATTTTCTATTCACACAACAAAAGCTAGATTAATATGCAGCTTGCGTGGGGATAACTAGATAGCTATTGCTGACACAACCGCTACCTCTCAAGTGATGTTATTTTGATCATGGCGCCAGTTTTTAGCAGCCTGCGGCCACACTTGGAACATGGCTGTGCTCTGCGTGTTTTATAGCTTAAGTTATATTAGTTGTAGTTATTGCACAAATTGAAACTTATTTATTGTCTTTCAGCTTGTTTGCACCCCTTATTTTTATCCGTTACCGTGTAAACGATGGAGACTTGTGAAGTGACTTTGGCCATCAGGGGAGAGACATCCCCAGGTATGTCTGATAAACTTGCTGTTTAATGATCTTTAACCTATATTATCCAAGTTCTCTTTTTCATACATGATACTTGCATCAGAAGCAAGTTCAGTTAAAAACTGATGACTCTGTTTTAATTTCTAGCCATGTAACATTTGTTCTTACAAGATTCATTTAGTAAAATGCTTGTTTGGCCCTTCCTTAGGTGAGGTCTTTGCAGTTGTTGGTAGCTGTGAAGCCTTGGGAAGCTGGAGCCATCAAAAAGCTGTGACTTTACATCCCATTGGTGATGATGAGTAGGTTAAACTTTTATACACCCTCATGACTTACTTATACATACTTATTCAGATTGCTTTTAAATTTTTTCATTATGTGTCCTCTCTCACTGCAAATATGCTCTAGGCCTGTGTCCTTTGTAATGACATTGCCAGTTAAAAAAAAAAGAAAAGAAAAAAAGAAGGTATTTTATGTATTTTTTTTTCCCACAGATGCAGGTGGACTACAACAGTCACTGTGCCTAAAGGTGTAGTTTCCAAGTACCGCTATTTCAAAGGCTTTTTTCTGGAGTCCAAGGTGAGTTTCTTTTCAGCAGTCTATTGTTTCAGATTTATTCTCTTATAATCGCAAAAGATCCACTGATGACGCTAGACTAGTCATTGTTTGTTTAACCCAAAAAAAAAAGTATTGTGTGTGGTATGCTTTGAGTTTGCCGTAGTATTTTTGTGTTAAAGGTGATGTGATGATGTCCTTTTGCAGCTCAGCAGAAAAAGGAGAAACATTTTCTTCTTAAGCTCTTTCACATTTCAAAGTCACCATAAACTTAAACTATGGATTCTATCAATTTGTGAGGATGAATATTAGAAAGCACTCTAGTTGCCCCAGTTTAAGATAGGATCATGCACAAACCCTATATGTTACTGTCTATATATCTGTGTTTACACTCTCAGAAACAGCTTTGAGTGTTAGTCAGCCACAGACAAACTGCCCAGCTGGCCTTCTCTAATCCAGCAGTGAGCCTTTATTGGATGTACGTGTTGTTACAGTTTCTGGTGACTATGTCCAGCCTGAACTTGGGGCGTGTTTTAATTTCTTTTGTTCAAGGGTGGCGCTCTCTTTGCATGAGCACTATTTGATCTGATTTCATAATGTGTTTGCACTGTGGTTTTTATTACATGTTGTGTCATTTAGTTTGCAAATACATCTGTGCAAGCTCAGACTTGCTGATGGTTTCCTGATTTAGCTGATGCAATTAAAAACAAAATCCCCATTTTCTTCATGATGGTTTGAGGATTTTTGAATTATACCAGAGTTCAAGTTACTTATAGTACAATGTTTTAAAACGTTGTAACAACCGTATAATCAGGGTTTTAACCCACTGACAGGATGTCTTTACTAGTTGGTGACTTGACAGTCGTCCACATTGAGCCTTGTTCTGTCAAAAGTTTTTTCTCCTCACTGTTGCCAAGTTTTGCTCATAGGAAATTGTTTGGCTTCTTTCAGTAATACTGTAAAATCTTGACTTTACTATGTAAACTATATGTGGTGCTATATATATCAAATTGAATTTAACTAATGCTTGGTAATTTTGTAATCAGCCGCCATGATACACTTGTAAAATCTGTGTTGCTATATACATGTTGTTATTGTGACTATTACCCAGATATAAGAAGATAATATAACCAAAGAAATATTTCCGTTTTCTTCCCTTCACTAACAAATCCACTTTTCAGATTTCAACCCATGGTGGCTGACTGCCCTTTCTGGGGATTGGTGACTATACTGGCTCTAATTCCTTTCTCACAGTCTGGTCCAAAGACAGCTTTGAGACCAGACTGAAAAGTAGTTCAATGTATCTGATTTGAGAACCCTAACATTGTACCAAACATTGGAATTGCAGAGTGCAGGTGGTCCCTGTCAAGTGATAGTCAATATGTGGGAGACCCATCATCACCCCCGCACGATGAGCCCCACAGGTATAGACCAACAGAGAACGGCACGGTTTGGTTGGGTTTGGTGAAGTGTGTCATACTCAAAACCCCTATAAATCTCCCATTCCCTCGCCTTGCACTATAAGTAACAGCTGCCTGTAAACACCAGTGTAGAGTCTGTTCAAGCTTATCACACTGAAGGTTTGTTGTTTGGATAACATGTATGACTACATTGGCATTTCCACATGGCTGCAGTGTTTCCTCCTTGAACGTTGTCTGTCTGGAGCCTCTTGGGTATTTGGCGCTGTACGTATGCTTTGGGAGACATTTGGTGAAAAAGCTGCTGGACTAATCTTTAGCCATGGAGGAGACACTGCAGTGCAGTCAATGTTATGGCCTGTTATTGTAGAGCTCTCTTTGTTAACATGCCTTTGTGTAACAAAGCTCATTCAAAATGAGCTTAATATGAAGAATTGTTGCATACACACCCTATTGATGTCCTTTTTTGACCACACATTATTACCCTTTCCTTGTTTTTGTCTGCTATTTAGTCCTAAAAAGCGTTTCCTACTGCAATAGGAATTTGTTATAAGAAGTGCTTTGTCTGATTTCTGCTTTATAAACATCCTGCTAAAGTAACATCAATGCTTTGCTCATACTAAGCTTTGTAATTAAATATTGTTTTGAGGAAAATGTATTTTATTGCTAAGTCAATTCTTTTAACATTGAGGCAAGTCAAATTCAGAGCAAACCAATGCAGGCTAAAATTTGGCATCCTGTTTATTCTAAAACAGTTCATTGTGAGTTGATTGTTACAATGGAAATAAGATTAGAAATGCTTTATTTATCCCAGATTTAGGAAATTCTTTAATGCTCTGGTTTGATCTGACTTCAACTTTTGTGTTGATGAGATCATTCTGTCCCATTTCTAATTCTCTTGTCTGTCATTGCAGCAACACAGCAGGCTGTTGATGATGGACAATTTGGAATTCACAGTAAGTTGGACTTTGGAGAAAAAAAAAAAGTAAACTAAAATATCACAAAATAACCAGCACAATAATAAGTGTAATTATTGACTGAACGGTGTGTAAACACTTCCTGTATTTGGCACAGTGTAGATTTTGAGGATGGACATAGTTTCCTTCTCCTTGTACTGTAGTTGTCACCAGTTCTGTGGTCAGCATTCATGAGACACAAAGTGTATGCAAAGTCTGATCACATGCTTGCCGTCTGTGTCCTCTACTTCTGCAGATGGGATAAACTGTGTTGACTCTGGGTGGCTGACGTGTCAGACAGAAATTCGCTTGCGTCTGCACTATTCTAAGAAGTCTCCAGTGTCCATCACTAAGAAGAAATTCAAGAAGTCTCGCTTCAGGTATTGATGACACACAGGCTAAATTTAATACCAGCCAGAGAAAGTGACACGAGACAGATCTTTACAGTGCTGTTGTTATCTTATCAATCTGTCAGTTCAAGAAGTCCTGCATACTTAACTATAAAGGACAGAGCTGAGACTACAACATTTTTTTTTTTTTAAAACTGTTATCATTTGATGCACAATTTCTTTACAAATATGTGACTTTATCTAAAATTTTACCCCTTTTCCCTGTTTATGCAGGATCAAGCTGACATTGGAGGGCATTGAGGAAGAGGAGGAGGAGGAAGAAAATGAACTCAGTCCATCATCTTGGCACAAGATGACCACCACTCTGGAAATCAGTATGATCAGTGCCAATGGCTACAAGTCACGCCATTCACAGCCCGAGTGTGGCTACGCTCTAGAGCCTTCCCAGTGGACTGAGTACAGTATCCACACCATGGACCCAGACAACCTCGAGCTCACGTTCGAGTTCTTTGAGGTAATACTCCTGGGAATGCTGTTAACTCTATACATCTGATAATTGATGGTAAAAGAAAGAAAATCAAAACAGCTGGTATTTATCTAGGTATGTTTAGTTAGTGTTGTAGTAATCCAGCCTCTCTGTTAACAGGAGGATCTGAGTGAGCATGTAGTCCAGGGGGACATCCATCCAGGAAATGTGGGCACTGCTTGTCTCCTCTCTTCTTCATTTTTGGAGAGTGGCAAGGATATCGGAGTAGTTACACTTCCCATAATGGGGCGAAACTCCAGACAGACCATCGGGAAAGTAAGAGGTAAGGTTTTTTTCAAAGATTTGTGTATGCCACAATGTAATGTTTGCAAAGCAAAACGAGATATAGTCTGCATAACCTTCTGAGCAGCCTGAGTTTCCGTTTGCTTGTACATGCTTGTTTGCCAATATTTGTGCGTACAGCGAATGTGAAAACCTGTTCATTTATTTATTACATTTTAGTGGATTACCTGGTAATCCGACCCATCCAGGGACTGCAGTGTGACATGAGCTCATCGTACACCAAGTACTGGAAAAAGAGAAGTACTGTGGATGTGGGTCACAGGGGAGCAGGCAGCACACATGCAGCCAAGTGAGTGATGATCTTTACCTGCAGCCTACCTTATAATAAAAAAATAAATAAAAGTCAGACATTTGGTACTGTTTCTTCAACTTCAGATTTCATGTTTAAAATGAGGTGGAATAAAGGACTGGATATAAATGCAAATGCATCTGCATTTTAGTGTACATTTAGAAGTATGTAAATCAGTCCTGAATCTATTCCCTGTGAACATTTATTTTTTTATTTTGTACTTAACAGGCATCACAGAATCAGAGAAAACACAATAGCCTCATTTAAAAGTGCTGCTAAGCATGTAAGTCATCAAGAAGATTATTGCATGAGTCAATACTACTACCTTGATAATGCATGTATTTAAGTTTGTTTTCTTTGTGTATTCCCAGGGTGTAGCCTTTGTAGAGTTTGATGTTCACCTCTCCAAGGATGCTGTTCCTATTGTATACCATGACCTGACTTGCTGCATATCCACTAAGAAGGTACACTTAAATTGTAATTGCCTCTTAGCCCTTGTGTTGCATACATGTATGTCAGAGAAATTCAGAGTATCACTGCATGATCAAGTTTTCTATAATGTGTAGGAAGTGAATGTAATTTTCATTTTTCATTACATTCAGTGCTGCACTGGGCGTGAGTCCGTTGTTTTGCTAATATTTTTTTTTCACACTCAACAGAAAAATGACAAGACTCTGGAGCTCATTGAGGTGCCAGTCAAAGACCTGACATTTGACCAGCTACAGCTGCTGAAGGTACAAATGCTGCTGTTGTTAAACCTGTGTGTCAGGGTTGTCAGTTTAGGATTGTCATTTGTTGTAATCCATCTTGACCAAATTCCTGAGAGATATCGCTGCGCAGCAAGTTTAAAGGTCTCTAAACCACACCTCTCCTAACAGTTCAAGCTGTATAGCAAAAACATCCAATAGCACTGTAAGATGTCTTACAAATATTAAATGAAACATGCTTTTCCTCTGCTTACATTGTCTATCAACACCAGGATTAAATCAAATGGTCAGTGGATCATAGTGAACAACTCTTTTGCTATTGTTTAGTCATATTCATAGTATCACATTGCAATCAAAACTACATTTACCCACCTCTTTGCCTAAAATAGTAACAGGGTAAAGAGTGAGTTTTTTACAACTTGTCCCATTGATTATTTCATTGATCAGACAAGTAACATCGTGGTCCTCTGCTGTGGAGGTCAGATCAATTGCTTGGCAGTCTTTTAGCAAGGCTGCAGAAAAAAAATCTACGTACTGTACTCTGATTGTCCGTCTAATTATTCAGTATAATTGTTGTTGATGGAAAAAGTACATGATATAACATTTGCTTTGTTGCACAGTTGGCCCATGTCACTGCAATGAAAACGAACGATCACAACGGTATGTATGTATATTTTTTTATGATCATACCTGCTTGCTTAAGACCTTAGGTGAAAGAGTTAAATGGCTAAATTATAAAATGATATTGACATTTATAGAGTGTGTTTTGTTGCATAAGGTGTTAATTTCAGCTTTGTTATGTAAACATATATTAAGACCAGCATGAATTTTGTTTATCAAAGATTGTTTTGTATACCTCATCTTGCAAAGTTGTATTGAATGTTGAGGATAATTTGTATGATGCACAGTTATCCGTTTTTGTTTGTTCAGATCTGCTGGACGATGAAGATGAAATTGATGAGCATCAGCCATTCCCCTCACTCTCACAGGTAAATGACTTTATTTGGATGATAAAATATCACCTGCTGCTCCACCTCTTGGTCTAATTTTTATGTCACAATGAAATAAATGATTGTGCTCTGTACCTCGCTACAGATCTTCCAAGCTGTTCCTGAACATGTTGGCTTCAACATTGAGCTCAAATGGATCTGCCAGATGAAGGTGAGTATTCAAAAGTAAATTTGAAAGTAAAAGAATGTGTCATTGTCAAAGTAGCCTGATGTTGATGCTTTGCATTGACAGGACGGGTCATGGGACGGAAACTTATCTTCCTACTTCAACATGAATACCTTCCTGGACATTGTCCTGTCAGATGTTCTGCAGAAAGGTGGAAAAAGACGTGTCATCTTCTCCTGTTTTGACCCAGACATCTGCACCATGTAAGTGCAATAGGATTAACAAGGCCACATGCCTCTGAGATAAACTGCACACCATTCACAAAAAACTTATGTGGAGATGCATAAGGGGGTATATTCAGTCGTATGCCAACTGAAAGAAGTTCTTTTCTGAAATTCGTCATGAAGATTGCATTTTTTTTTTTTTGTTGTTGTTTTTTTAAGTTTCTCTAAATGAAAAATGAACAAGCATAATCTGTCTTTGTTAATCCGTTTTTAGTCAGCCCTATAGAATTGAAAAGCATGGCTCTGAATGTTTTAACTACTTGATAGATTTCTAATCTCTTATTAGATTTAGCCAGTGAACAGATGCTACCCTCCCAGGATTTAGTTATAAATGGGTGCTCTCCAGCAGTTCATGAGACCTGTTTGTGCTTGTCCTTCAGGGTGCGCCATAAGCAGAACAAGTACCCCATCCTCTTCCTGACTCAGGGAATTTCAGACAAGTATCCTGAGCTGATGGACATCCGGTGCCAGTCCACTCAGATTGCCATCAGCTTTGCCCAGAGTGAAAATATTCTGGTGAGACAGAACCACATGCTTTACTGCAGCAATTCACCTTCAGGATTTTCAGATTTAGTGTATTTTACCCACAGTTGCTTTAAACAAAAACATTAAATGAAATTATAGTGGCACTATAGCTTTTGAAAAATGCTACATGTGTAATGGACACAAACAGTCATCTTAAATGTTTCAGCCTGGTGAATGACTGTGAGTGATGCATCATTTGCACCTCAGCAGCAAAATTAAATGATTTGAATTTCTAACTAAGGCATAACACATTGATAGCTGAGCTTGTGTTTTTTGTGTTTCTATCAACATGTTAGTAAAAAATGTAAAAAAGTTACTTATACATATATATAAATTAATAAAATACGACTGTCTTATTCCAGGGAATCAGCGCCCACACAGAGGAGCTGTTAAAGCACCTTAACTACATTGGGGATGCCCAGTCTAAAGGCCTGGTAGTGTTCAGCTGGGGAGATGATAACAATCATCACGAAACCAGAAGGAAGCTGAGAGAGCAGGGAATCGATGGGCTCATCTATGACAGGTAGGCTGAATTTAATTTGCTTATCTGTGGCTGCCACGTTGATTTATGGTTGTATAGACTATGTTAAGGTTCAAGCTTTTGACACTCTCACTTGGTGTAGTCTGAATTTCTAAGCCCCGGGACTCCTCACTTTGTTGTCATAACATTCTCTGGAAGCTTGTTACTTGTCAGACTGACAGGGCACACATTATTAGGCACGCTTTACGTCTCAGCCCAGTTATAGTTTTTCCTCAGCATGCATTCCTCTGTTCGATTGTCCATTAAGAGGGCTAACAGAAGGACAACAGTGAATTCCTTTGCAATATGTTGCCTTGGGTTTTATTAAGTTTCAGGAACATTGTGTTACAGCTTTAGCCACCATACTGTTGAGTTGTTGTTGTAGCATTGACGCACTTGGCAGCGCTCTACACATAAATGATTGACGGATATGTTATATATGTATGTTCCCACTGAAAGACAAACATGTGACTTATACTGCAGAGCTGTGTGACAGTTGTTTTGGTACACGCTGTGTGTGTAAATCATTATCTACACCTAGCATTATACAGCTCTGGAAAAAATTAAGAGACCACTGCAAATTTACTCTACATATATGACAGTCATTACATTCCAGTGTCTTTTGAATTCCAACACAAGCACACCTGTTTCTACCTAATAAGGTACTGATGAGGTGATCACCTGAACCAAATCTTATTTAACGAGGAAAAGTATAAAAACCATTGCTGTGGTCATCACTATCCTCTTGCAATAGGACCAACTGGATGGCAGAAACAGTGCTAGTAGTACATCAAAAGTAACTGGAATAAAAAAAATAACTATTGACCATGCCAAAACAAAATGAAAAGAAAAGTTTTGTGTAAGGAAAAGAAGGGTTCGATTCTGGCTTTACTGGCAGAGGGATACAGTGAGCGTCGGGTTGCTTTCATCCTTTAAAATTTCTAAAACGGCGGTTCATAAGAACAAGGTCAAGCAGCAGACATTAGGAACAACAAAGCTACAGTCTGGCAGAGGCCAAAAACGATCCTCCACTGACCAGTTTTT
>VUQI01056164.1:0-12592 GCA_015106735.1 Paratilapia polleni | reverse complement strand
TTTCTGCAAATAAATGCTCTAAATGAAAATATTTGTATTTGGAATTTGGGAGTTATGTTGTCAGTAGTTTATAGAACAAAATGAAAATATTAATTTTACTCAAACATATACCTATAAATAGCAAAATCTGAGAAACTGATTTTTGCAGTGGTCTCTTAATTTTTTCCAGAGCTGTATATAGCAACAAGCTTTAGAGGTGTTATCCTCTAAATTGTACACTGATAGGGGCTTTCTAAATGGTTTCTTTTGTTCTATAATGAAAGGTCATTGTTTTGAATATTTTGGGATATTTTCTGTCTCTTTTGTTGGCTGCTCAGCGGCTTTTGACAAAAGCCGAAGCAGTAAAAGTGAGGCTCAGAAAAAGAAGGTCCACCAAAACAGGAAATGGCAACATTTAGAAATTAATTCTTAAAGTTTTTATCTAAGAATTACAGATTTATGGGATTAACAGTGGTAGGATCACCCCTTAAACTAACTGCTTAGTTTAGCCAGTTTAGCTAATGATCTCCAAATAAATATTAAGAAGTCCTGCTTTTTGCTAAACTGATAAAAACCAGCCATAATGCCAGTAAACACACCAAGTTCACAAATCACATCAAGCTTCAAAGATATTAACTTTTTATACAGCTGATAAAGAGTAACAAATACATAAAGAAGGAAAAAGACACAACCTCATTACTTCATATATGCTGTGTATATTATTAACCTAACAATAAACACATTTGCCTCCAAACAGAGGAGCAGAAGAAAGTAACATAACGTAGATGTTACTAAGTAAACTACAAGTATGGGTATGGATGCTGCAGGTATCACTACTAGAAAGAGTGGAAGCAACTGCTCAAAGTTTGCAGCTAAGATTATAAGAATGTCTGGATGATGCCAATCCTCAAATGCTTTAATTTAATCTCAGTTGCACACCTGCAAAGTTTTGTGTGTCTTGCACAGCTGTGGCACTAACACAATGACAAAATGAGACTACATACAGACACACAAATGTGTGAAAACCTGCCGAAGTACTTAAAACCACCTGTGTCATAGTCCCCACCGGATTTTTGTCATGATGACACACACACATACTCACAACGTGAAAACAATATCTTGGCTGGTAATGAAAGCTGTGAAAGATTTGCAGAAATTTATGTAGCCAGTGTTTTACCTCTGTGTCCGCATCAGTGGCTTTCAGCTCAAATTCAGTGATGGTCTTTCTCACACCCTCCTGCACCCTCATACCAGGGACCTGAAGAAGAGGCAGGGAGTCATCCATCGGCTTGATGGTGATGTAGAAAGTCTGGGCAACCTGAAGACAACGAACATAAGATGATATTCAAGCATTTCAAATGAATGTACACTGCTTAACAAATTTATTAGACCACCTGTCATAAAAACGAGACTTGGCTAGTCCATCTGTTCCAGTACTCCAGATTTCTTTTCTTGGTCAAATAGTCTCTGTACAGCTTTGAGGTATGCTTGGGGTCATTGCTTTGCGGGTATATGAAGCCATGACCAATCAGTTTCAGTCCAGATAGGATTCAATGATGCACCAAGATGTTGTGTTAGACTTTCTTGTTTATGATGTTGACTTTCACTAATTTGCCCACACCATTTCCAGAAATGGAACCCCATACCATAATGGACTCTTCACTGTGTTTCACTGTGGGTGCAATGCATCTAGCATCAAAATGTTCTCCAGCTTTTCGCCAGTCCAGAGTACCTTCCTCCAGTCATCTACAGTCCACTGTTTCTGTTCCCTGGCAAATCTGGATGTTTGCAATAATGGCTTCTTAGCAGCTATTCTCCCCTTTAAGCCCTGTTCCTTCAGTTGTCTGCTTACGGTTATTGTGGAGACTCTGATCTAGAAGCATTTATCTCTGCCTGAAGATCAGCAGTGGTCTTCATTTTGTCTCTAGTACTTAAAATCTTGAGATGCTTGACATCTGCTTTAGTCAGCTTTTGTTTTCTGCCTCTTCCTTGGTGCATTTTGTAAGTACCAGTCTCTGCAATTGACTCCAAAGCATACTTGACCACACTGTGAGAACATTTTATGTGTTGCCCTATTTGTCTCAAAGACCATCCAGCATCACAAAGTGCTTTAATGTGGACTCTCTCCTATTGAGTGAGTTCTCGCCATTTTACCATTTTGAACATGAGAGAGGAATTTCAAACTGAATTCACATTTTTATATCTAAATTTGAGCCGGCACTGTGGACGTCTCTGAGAAGTCAGAAATTAATCAAGCACAACATACAACCACTAAAATGAATTTTTCTGTTTAGAAATGCAAGTAAATAACTGTAATTTGGCACCTTAATCAAAAAATAATAATGTGCTTTATTATTTTTTTCTGCTTTTTTGTAAAACAGTAAAATCAGAAATTCAAGGATAACAACAATAATTATATTTTAGCATTAAAAATATTATTTCGATTGAAGAGCTTGTGCATACTGTTGGATTAACCATTAAAGAAACATAACAATGATTTTGATAATTACCAGTACTGTTAATTTAGGGCAGCTGTGCCATAAACCTTACATTGGGTTGTAGTCTAATAAATTTAATAAGCACTGTAGATGGGGACTTTTTAAACAAGTGCTTTTTGTGCTTGTTTTCACCATTATTATACTATAATAGCCTGAAAATATTATCTGTCAAAGAAAAAAAATTCTGAATCCAATATTTGAAGTCAAACACATCTAAAAACAATACTGAAACAGCTTTTGTTTCTTGGAGTCACTCTTGCTGTTAATACTGGACATTAACCTCTGCTGGATGAAAATTCCACATGCATGAATTAAGTTCCTGAATCCAGATGGAGATCTGAATCCAGATCAGTTTGAGATATTTTCTTCAGAATATCAAGACAATGACTCCCAGTTTTTCTTATTTCAGTTTAATATACTTTATATTTGTGACACTATGGCACAAAATGTCAAATTTTGCCTCATCTTTCAGTATATATCTTATAGTATAAGAATACTTCCAAAGGTTACTGTATCTAGAGCCACATCACTCCAAAAGTTAATCACTTCTAAGCAGGGCTTTTTTTTTTACACTATTTCAGAGTTCATATGCATGCATTAAAACTGTGAGAATCAGGTACTTTTTTTTTTTTAACGTAGCTTCTCTGTCTGAAAAATTGAAGCCAGTGTTGAATGACCAACAGGGGGCGACTCTTCTGTTTGCCAAAAGAAAGTTCTTGTATATTATTCTTCCCTGTCAAAATTTGGCAACCACATTGCCCACAGCGCAACAAGACCACTTGAGTATGTTAGGCAAGTTGTGGGTAATATTCAATTCAATTTATTTCTATTTATATATAGCGCCAATTCACAACAATAGTCGCCTCAAGGCGCCTATAGCCTTGAGCTTCTCAGTCAGGGGTGGGCAATAGTTCTCCATAGAGGGCCATACTGTCTAAAATGAAGGCAAAGGGACACACTTTGAAGGACTGAATTTAAACGTGGTACAATGGTACACATAGCACTGAATTATGCTCCATAAATTTTGGTAGAGATCACAAATAAGAACAGGTCCTTTTTTCAAAAACCAAGAACCTTGTGTTAGAAAAGGTGACCTTTTGTGTCAGTGTGTGCAAAATAACATAAAACAATCCACTCAAAGGCAGCTTTTATTTTATTTTATATATATATATATATATATAAACTTTTATTTGAACACGAATGGCATGCCCTCTGTAGAAATCGAATGAATGTGAGTCGGTGAACTGGACTTCTCCACCATTGGACTGTTACTTACTAATACCTGCTCTAATTAGCAGGTATCATCATCTCTGTGATGCATTCAGATCATGAATGCAGCTTGCTAAACAAGCTAGCCAACGTTAGCTGATAACTTAGCACTGCACCCTCTTGACCAAATATGGTCAATGCCAAAATGGTGACAATATGGTGGTGGTCAAAACACTGAAGCTGAGGTCTCAAAGCGCAAAGTCTAGAAACCACTGGCTGACATCACAGTGACTATGTTCATCTTTTAAATACAGCCTATGACCGATAACCATATACATATGTAATGCAATGGTGAATTAAAAATACAGTCTGCCACCAACTACATACTTTTCAGTGAGAACTTTCTCAACAATTCAGCAAATAAGAAAGTGTAATTATGATGGAAAACTTTAAACCCAGGTGGCATAACCCAAATACCACAAATTGCATTAATACAGAAACTGTGTACCAGTATGCCCTCAAGTAATCCCATATCATCACACAGAGTAAAATATTCTGCTTTGGTATCATTAACAATGCAAAAAAAAAAAAAAAATCCCTCCTAATTTTAAATCAAAACACTTGATTATAAATATGCAGTACTTCTCCAACAGGAAACACAACAGGCTTCCCAGAGTTAACAAAAGTAAAAAGAGCTACACCACTTCACAAACACCAACCACTACAATGGCCACAAAGCCTCCACACATTGCAGTCAGCCAGGCGTGAAGGCCAAATTACCTTCTTCACATGTTTACTCAAGTCCTTGTGGTCCTCATTAGTTTGGATTAGCAAGGCAGATTTATGCATGAGGTGAACAGGAATAGGAAGGTGTCACTTCCTATTCCTGTTCTAAAAGCTCTGCAGTTTGTTAGGTTTCATACACATTTTTTTTTCATATATTTCAGTTTTATAAACTCTTTAAGGCCTGAAAAGAGCCTGTTTTCTGTACCATTTAAGGTTAATCCCTGGACTTGTGAGTGAAGGTCCCTCTTTTCAGCCACTCTTTAGACACGGGACATTTTTATGAGTTACAGACCAAAAAAGCACGAGGACTGCTGGGTTATTTCTTGGCCAATCTGGGGCTTCAGGTCAAGACCTCCTTCATTCCTTTTTTTATGAATACAGGTAAATTACAGAAGCTAATAAAAAGCTACCTCGTTTGTCCCGTCGGACACGGTGAAGGAAAACTGGTCAGCGTGTTTCTCTTCTTCACTGGTGTGGACATACTGGATGCTGCGTGATGCCAGGTCAGCCTGCGTGAAGGTGCTGATTCTAGTGCCTAATAGACAAGAAAAATAGCTGTTAGGCCAAAAAAAATTGTTGACATTATTGTTGACATTGTTCCATTATATGTTTGTTTTTTGTCTTACAAATTATGTTATGAGATGGTTTAACACTTCTAAAAAAACAAACAAACTTGTAACCCATTCAGGTTGCACAGGCAGTCCAGCTCCTCCAGGACAGCACATCTCTAAGTGCTGTCATAAGAAGGTTTGCTGTGTCTCCCTGCACAGAGTGTGGAGGACATACCAGGTAACAGGCTATTACACGAGGAGAGCTGGACAGGACCACAGAAAGGCATCAACACAGCAGGAGGACCAGAATCTGCTCCTTTGTGCGAGGAGGAAGAGGAAGAGCCCTACAAAATGACCTCCAGCGGGCTACTCACTCGCATATTTCTGACCAAACTGTCAGAATCAGATCATGAGGGTGGCACGAGGTCCCAGCATCCTTAGTGGGATCTGTGCTCACAGCCCAGGACTGTGCAGCTCAACTGGCATTCACCAAAGAACACCAGAACTCCAGGTCCAACACTGGCATCCTGTTCTCTTCACAGATGATTGAATTGATTGTTGCTGCCTGCAACATCATCTGCAGTTGACACCGCGTCTCCAAACCTTTTCACGCCTGCCACGTGTGTTCAGAGTAAAACTGCTCTCATCTGTGAAGAGAACGGGCACCATTGGTGGACCTGCCAGTTCTGGTGTTCTCGGGCAAAAGAAAAAACTGACAAACTTCAGTCATGAATCTTCTGTGTCTGGTTCCATTATAAGTTTGTTGTTTTATCTTTCATATTCTGGTGTGAGATAATTTCATAAGCCCCTCTTGGCATTTTCACACCACACGCTGTGTTGCTTTACTCGTTCTGGCTCTTATCATTTTAATGAGTGGATAAAACTAAACTGAAACTAAAGTTAAACTGATCTAATGAGGCTCCAGCTCCTCTTCACTCTCTGTTCCCTCCAAAGATTAAAACCCAGTGGGAAACATAATCAGGTTTGACTGTAACAATCCAATATTACTCAGCGTGAAACTAAAGGCGATTGTCTTAAAAACAGGAACCAGAATTTATTTTGCTTCTCGGGAGTTCTGCTTTCTCTGCTTATTATGGCTGCAAACATTTTCACAGAGAGCTGATGCAGTTGTTTGCATGATAACTAAATACATTTATGGTTATGTTTGTCCTATAAAGTGTGCGACAGACACATTAAATAGTTATTTATGATGAATGTAAAAGAGGAAAAGGACAGAATTTCCTCTCAGTTTCCATTTTCATTGATTTCCAGCTGTGATATTTCATTTTCTAACGTTTTCACATCAAACAGCTTAACAAACCCATAATATTATCATATAAATTGCTATATTAATACTAGATGGGTGTAGACAGGTTTTAAAGACTAGAAATGAAAGCATGTGAGTCCTATAATCTAAGCACATTTTGCCATTAACTGATGTTACATTTTAAATTAGGCACTCCGTTACAGGCCTATCATTGCATGGAGGTATATTAAATAACATGAAAATGGATTTCTCCTGCCCCCGGTGACTTTGACGTGAAGGTATTAACTTGTTGAATAATACAGCTCTGCAACGGCATCAAAGTTATTTCCTGCTGCAGAGGAGAGGGAATTTTGCAAAGTAAAAAAATTATAGTAAATAAAAACTTCTAAACATGAAACAGGGAAGGCAATAACTCGTTCAATATGCCACAGAAGCCTTGACGAAATGAAGACATCTCAGCATCAATCCTCTTCATGTCAACTACTGAGAGCAAAACAAGCACAAGTCTATGGTCTTCATGGCTTGTGTCATCTATTCCTCAGCAGAAGGTTTATAGATCATTATAATCAGCACAGGCAGGCAGGGAGACAGACGCAATATTCTCAGTCAGTGATGAAAATCCTGCTCCATCATGTTAAAGCAAATTGCATTTTCGCTTCCATTTGTCCAGGCAGGAAATAGCAGGAAACACCACATTTTTGTTTAAACACAGGCTGAATGCTGAATGCTGTGATATGAACACAGTAAAAATCTTTCCTATTTTCATCCATGAAGTCAAAAGAGGAAAAGTTACTTACTCAAACGTTTCTGGGAAGTTGAGTATAGCAGATATTTAGTGGTAGAAACCGACTTTTTAGACTTCTAGAGGCTTATTTGTGTTAATATAAGTCAGGATTTTAATGGTGCTTCACAAATTTGAATTCAGCCTGCCTATGATATTGTTGTGGCTAAGTCACTCTTTAATATTCAGTTCAATTCAATTCAATTTTATTTATATAGTGCCAAATCACAACACAATTACAACGCCTCAAGACGCTTTATACTTTAGGGTAAAGACCCCACAGTAGACTTATATCCAGTCTTCTGGGGCTGTTGTATCGTGCCTGAACCTGGAATGCTGGCAGTGGATGCTTTGGGTTTTGAGGTTGGGCTTCCAGTGCTTTTGGTGGATTGGGCTGTCCTTTGAGGCTTGATCTGGTGGGATCTAGGGACTTTGAAGGCTGGAACAACACCTAGGGCTCTTTGTTTTGTTCTTGAGTTGTTCCTGAGCAATTTTTGCTGTGTGAGTAAGCACATCATCCTGTTAGAAAGGCTGCAGCCATCAGGAAGTGCCACAGCCATGTAAGGAAGTGCGTGGTTTGCAGTAACATCCACAGGAGCGACAAGGTTTTCAGCAGAGATTAATGTTATCCACTTGACCTGTAAGTGATTTTAATGTTGTGGCTGATCCGTAAATATTTGCTTTTGAAACCTGAAAGCAATATTTTAAGCGTGGACCTGCCCACTTCATGTCACCAGTGGTTATTTCTCCCATCATTGGTTGAAGTCGCTTAATGTAAATGGCTTTCTAAGGTCTCTGCTAGTTGCGTCCTGTGTGGACACCCCTTAAGAAAAGACACAAATTCAGGCAAATACATGTCTGCACAAGTCCAAATATTTAAATTTTTTGCTTGATATTGCGTGGCCAAAGCCTAAAAGACTATTAGTTATACTTTGGAGGAAGTAGTCCCCCCAGTGGCTATTAAGCTGGCTTCACACCAAATGCAAAGCAAAGTTTTAATGCTGTTACATCATACAAAATCTAGAAAAGATGAGAATTGACACAAATTTGCACCAGGCGATGTAAATAGAGGTGAATACCTATCAGCTGACGTTCTCCTATAGACAGGATTCTCCTGATGCCACAGACAATCATAAATGGGGGACAAGCTTATTGTTGCTGTTTGTGGGTCAAACTAATCAAAATCAGTGAACTTCCTGGTAAATTCTGAAAATATGTTACTGTAACTTCATTCCAGCTATTGCCCACACTTTGAAAGGAAGAAGTTTTCCCATTGGCTGTGAGGAGTGAATATCTGTCAGTTGTGAAAAACACTCCAGTGATTGTATTCACATGAGCAACAGGAGGCACAAAGGAGACACCATCACATGACTAAACTGTGCCTGGCGGATGGATCTGACTCCAGTCTTTCTTAATTCAATGTGGCAGAAAAAAGTGCAACTTCGGGGCAACCAAAGTCTTAAGAGAAACTTTTATCAGAAGTTTAAATTTCAGGATCGAACAACCAAAGCTGTATCTACTTCTATCACTTAGAAAGTTGGAGCTACATCTCAAAGTAGTCTCTAAAAAGAAGCTGCAAAAAACACTTGAAGAGGTGAGGCAGGTTCCAGTCTTCACTGATTTGTAGGACAGGTGCCTTTTGACAAACACTCAGCTGGAGAAGTGTGTGGTAACCTCAATCAGTTAATAAGCCTTTTGAAAACGTTGGCTTTGAAAGCGGCCAGTGAAAGAGAGCATTCATCTCTCTGTGCTGTTACCTTGACATTCCTTGTACGCTGACAAGCTTCCCACAGGAGCAGTGGGCTAGCTGTGCGTGTTAGTGTGGTGTGACAGACTGACTGAATGGCTAGCAGTAATTATCCGGTGCTGCTCTGTGGCTCAGAGGTGATCTGATGCTTGAAGATCGGAGAGCGGTGTTAACATCCAGCTAATTAGCATGCTGTAAGCACCCTCAGCCATGTGGGGAATCCATTCAGCCGGGGCTGAAATCCTCAACAGCACGGAAGCTAATAATCACCTCTTTGTGATCGGAAGATGCATCAGCGTCTCAGTTTCCTCCAAGATTCACATCAGTCATTCCTTTTTGTTTGCTTTGTGTTGCGTAACATCACAAGATGAGAATTTTAGTTACAGCTGAAGTCATTCAAAATCTGTTTGGGTCTTTGTCGCAACAAGCAGAAAGAAAGAGTGTGTGAGTGTCTGTTTTGTAGAGGGCAGCTGGAATACAACAGAAATAATGGATGGAGGAGCTGGAGCAAGGTTCATTACAGCTCCATCTGTGTATGTGTGTAGAGTCAATTATTATATACAGAAGGATTCTCCATGTACAGTATTGTCATGGTCCCAGAGTTTTGTAATGTTATTTAGTTTTGGATTTTTGTGATATTTTTGAGATTTTGGTTCCAGCTTTCACTGTTAATGTGGTGACGTCAAAGTTTTGTGATACTGTTCGGTTTTTAGGTCCTTATTTTGATTTTACTGTTCGAGTCTCCCCAGTGTCCCCCTGCCTCTGTTATTATGTTTATTACAAGTCTTCTTGTCTCTGTGTTTAGTATTTATCTTTCAGTTATTTCCTGTTTAACTTAGATTCGTTTTCTGTTGTGTTCTCGTTCTAGTTTTACTTTCTGTTCTCCCTAACGGTCTTCACCTGGCATTGACTGTTGTCACCTGTGCTCTGCCCCCTTCTGTGTCTTGCTGTGTAATAAATCCCCTGTTTATATACAGCTATGTCCATAAGTGTTTGGACACTGACGCAGTTTTTTAAATGTTGCCCCTGTACACCACCACAGTGGATTTTAAATCAATCAAGTTGTGATTGAAGTGCAGACTTTCAGCTTTAATTCAATAGGTGCAGCAAAAGTACTGCGACCAGTTTTATACATAGTCCTCTGTTTTCAGATGCCCACAAGTAAGTGGACAAACTAACATTATTTTAAACATAATGACTGCTTGAAGTGTAGAGCTCATGGACATGACCAGATGCTGTGTTTCCTCCCTTGAGACGCTCTGCCAGGCCTTTACTGTAGCCACCTCCAGTTGCTGCTTGTTTGTGGGTCTCTCTGCCTTCAGTATTTAATAACTGAAAAGCATGCTCTGTTGGGTTGAGATCAGGTGACTTGGCCACTGAAGAATATTCCATTTCTTTTCTGTGTTCTTTCAGGCTTTTTGGTATTGCTGAGCTGACCAGTGCATTCCTTCTTTTTAAGAATGTAAGAGATTGTTGATTTGGCCATGCTTAAAGTTTTTGCTATCTCTCTGATGGGATTATTTTGTTTTTTTCATCTTAACGATGGCCTCCTTCACTTGCATTGGACCTCATGTTGAGTGTTCTAGTGAAAAAATACTAAATGCAAGTTCAACAACTCCAGATCTTTTTTTCTGCTTAATCTGTCATGGAATAATGAGATAACACTCCTTACCTGGCCATAAAACTATTTATCAGTCAACTGTCCAATTAATTTTGAGCATCTGAAAATGGGGGACTGTGTACAAAAATGGCTGGAATTCCTAAACAGTTAATGTAATAATTTTGTTAAATCCCTTGAATTAAAGCTGAAAATCTGCACTTCAATCACATCTTGATTAAGTTATTTAAAATCCACTGTGGTGGTGTACAGGGGAACAAAAATACAAAAAAGGAATTGTCCAAAAACTTATGGATCTAACAGTACAGTGTTGTCCTCCCCTCGGCTTTGTCAAGATGTCTGCTTATGCAACCCTGTTGCGCAACCCTTTCCCCATGTTTTTCCATTTGTTCCCTTTTGGACTTTTGCCACAACCTATTAAAGGTTTGCTTCTTCTTTATTTTTGTATTCCTTGTGTTCTGTGTTTAGGTCAGAGTTTTGGTATATGAATCTTGAACAAATTTCATTAGACACATCAATATGTGAATTTTGTACTTCTGCCTCACAAATGGACAACAGTATACGCACCTGCCTTTCTGTACTTTATGGACTTACTTTCTAAAACACTAACAAATAGCCCTGCTCTGAAATCCTTCTCTGCCTACCTGGATTGGCAGCATACTCAAGGTGCCCCAGGCTCGTCTGTTTGGTGATACGGTAGATGAGCTCGCTCGGCTCGCTGTCTTGGTCGCTGGCTGACAGCTGCAGTGTGGTCAGCTTCTTCATCGAGTTTTCATCCAGCACCAGGCCTTTGTTTACCACCACAGATGGAGGGAGATGGTCCTCTGGAGGATAAAATAAATAAGGTCAGTATAAAAAGGAAAGGAGAGGAGAGAAGAAAAAAGAAAACAAATCCCCTGTCAAGCAAAGATATATCAGTAAAACTTGGTGGCTTTTGGTAGAGTTTCTGAAAACAATTCATCCAAAAGGAAATCAAAGGACTAGGAGTCAATTTCTTATCCTGGTAAAAAGGGAAAGGGATGGACTGAAGCAGTGGAGGTGAATGAAGCACAGATTGATATGAAATGAAAGAAGATAAGGAGAACAGAAATGAAGGAATGGCACAGGAGTTTGTGAAAAATGTATATATGTTTGAAAGATGTGAACAAAGGATAGAAAAGGGATAGAAGGGCAGCAAAGTCATCAGAGGGCAGTATGATAGGAAGAGATATGGATGGAGAGCTTCCCTGTAGTCAGATCTAAGAGGGCATAATAGATAGAAAAGTGAAAAAGGCGAAAGAATGATAGGGTAAAAAGAGAGCTGTAAAAGATATGAGAGTCAGGATGCTGTTCAACCGTGAGGGACAGACAATCCTTCAATCTCCAGCAGCTTCTCATGTGGACACCGGCTGTGTCCCCAGAAGGAAGAGAGAGGAAGCTTTGGAGCATTTTTAGATAGCAAAGGCAACAATAAAAGTTATGGTACATCTCAGTTTTCAGGGTTTATCCTGTCTCAGAATGGGTCCTTGGGGGGTGACTACCCACATCAGCAAGATTGGTCCACGTACACAGAAGACAACAAGTCTGTGTTAACGTATTTGACAAAAAAAAACCCTACATTTTCTTATTGTTATTGTTATTTCTAATTTAAAAAAAAATCTCTATGCAGGGAAAAAAACCCTGTTTTTATAATACAGCAGACTACATATGCATTCGCTTCATCAGCAAAACAAACCTGACATTTTCTCAAAAAGACAGCATCTGCTAATCTAACCTCTGTAGCACACATGAAATGAAATTTATAGTGCCATGAAAAAGCATTTGTCCCCTTCCTGATTTCTTGGTTTTTTGCATATTTGTCACACTTAAATGTTTCAGATCATCAAACAAATTTTAATATTAGTCAAAGATAACCTGAGTAAATACAAAATGCAGTTTTTAAATGATGATTTCATTTATTAAGTGAAAAAAGATATCCAAACCTACCTGGTCCTCTGTGAAAAAGTAATTGCCCCCTAAACCTAATAACTGGTTGTGCCACCCTTGGCTGCAAGAACTGCAATCAAGCATTTGTGATAACTGGCAATGAGTCTTTTACATCACTGTGGAGGAATTTTGGCCCACACTTCTTTGCAGAATTGTTTAAGACATTAAGGCAGATGCTGTGGGATTAAAAA
>VUQI01056163.1:0-12598 GCA_015106735.1 Paratilapia polleni | reverse complement strand
GGTATTTTTCTCTTTTATAAGGTAATGTGCTCAAGCAGCCCTGTGCTACTCTTTCTGTATGCCTCTGTGTGTGTGTGTGTGTGTGTGTGTGTGTATGTGTGTGTTTGTTGTGGTGGCGGTGGGGGTGGTGGTTGGGATTATATTATGCATATACTACTCACATGCTCATACCAGGCATCCCAGGACCAACCAGAGCATTTAGTGGTGGTCTCATCCCACCTCCATAGTTCTGGAAAAAAGACACCAAAACCACATTTAATGATGTCTACATGGGAGCAACTATCAGAAACAAAATTTACTGTCAATCTCCCTAAAGAAAAATAATCTCTCCTCATACCTGGGGTCCTAGTGGTACCATGCCTCTGGGTGGAGTCATCCTCTGCATTGGTCCTCCCATATTTGGATGTCCTGAAATTTAGGATTTATCAAACTGGGAAACCTTTAAGCTGTAAGTGATCTAATTACATTTAGCCTACCTCATGCCATTGTCTGCTGAACTTTCTCTTCAAACAAGCACTTTTGTATTTTGCATCTTTCTGTGGACACTCTAGTGTTTCAAAACCACAGAACAACATCAATTTCTAAGGCAATGAGACTAGATGGCACAAATGATCATCTAAAATTTACAGCTGCTTCAGTGACACAGTTTTCTCACTCTGTTGGCTGAACAGCAGCTGTACATCCTTTTTACCTATGCATAATTTATGTGTTGTCTGGAGGAGCGAGTAATTTGTGTAAATGGGAGTGTACTTAATTTATAAGAATACTGTAGATGTTGTTTTTAATATTATTGATAATATTATATCAGGGAGAGACTATACTAACCATTCAAGAATTCATCTTGAAAACAAGCACTGAGTAGCCATCACCTGTGCTTCACTGCCATCTAAGAACTATTAAAAACACAGGAACGTGCCATTGTTCCATTGCAATGAATAAGGCAAGTGTGTTTTCATTACATCTCATCAAAAACAGTATATAAAACCTTTAATTTTCAGAGTGTGTTATGTGATCTCTAGCGTGACTCCCCAGAGAATGCATTGTTACAAAAGCCCAGTCTGACTTTGGTGATTCCATCCATCCATCCATCTCTTTCCGCTTATCCAATTCAGGTTCGTGGTTGAGCTGGAGCCTATCCCAGCTGTCATAGGGCGAGAGGCATGGTACACCCGGGACAGGTCGCCAGTCTATCGCAGGGAATCTTTGGTGATTCCCTTCTCCTAATTATAGTGCCATAATGGGGTTTTTTTTAATTTTCTAATGAAATGTCTTGATGGCTGCTGTATCGGCTGTGCTAAAATTTGGTGCAGATATCCATGATCCATAGGAGGGGACTCTTCTCTTGGTGTTGATAATATTTAAGGATGCGTTTGAAGGGCAAAACTTCAATCAGGCTATAATTGCACAGTAAATATTATTTCAAAAGCTAAACTCCTGCCAGCATTATTATTAAATAGACGGATTGTTGACTGTATGTCTGTGTTTGTGTGGACCAGAGTGTCTGTGTGTACCTTGCTGTCTTGTGGGATCCATTCCACTCGGTAACATAGGCTGGCTACCTGGAACTCCTCCAAGACCCTACAGAAGGAACAGGATCCATCTCCAGTATTTTAATCACTGTGACACAGATATTGTTCATTCACGTCTGCTGCCTGCAGGTGTCAGTGTGGCTCTTACCTGATTAGGTAATCTGAGGGGCGGTCTTGGTCCTCCGGGGTATCGAGGTGACATAAATGGCTGAAAATCAGGTAAATACAGTATTTACATACATATGAATACATACGAAGAACGGATTGACCACATTTGTGACACAAACTACAGGGTGGCACAATGGGAACTTTATACACTCTTCAAAACAGGAAACCAACCAGAGCTGCTTTGTGTGTTTTCTATTGAACTTGGGGCTCATTTTCCTTTAACAAGTCAGCAAAGTGAGGAAGCTGACCACATTTTCATTGGACTGAATTTATGGGGAAAAAAATGACAGAAAAAAGGATGAGTGTTGTTAATAATGATGTCAGTGCATGTGTTAACTGTGTGGAATTTGGCAGCATGCATGTGAAGCTCTTTTGCAGCTGTGAGTGGGTTTTCACTTGTCCTCACCACAGACAGTAACAATGCTGTTGCGATGTCTGCTGAACTGATGCCACCGCAGTCAGAAGAGCCAGTCTGCAGTGCTGGAGAAGCAATACTGCAATCTGCCACTAGAGAGCAATGGCCCTCTTAATTTAATAAGGTTATTCACTTAAAGTGCTGTCTTAGCTGTGCTAAAGAGACATCAAATAAATAAAGCATTTTAGGTCTTCTTAAGTACTGCAATGGCTTAAAATCTATTTTTTAATATTAATAAACAAATGTAAATAACTGAAAGACAAAGACAGTTAAGAAGTACAGGACTGAGTCAGTGAATGCCTTAACAGAATCTGTGAATGAATAAATATGATATTTGCAGGCACAGTAGGCCTCACCTGTGATTTACTTTGGAAATAATGTGCAATTTATCCCAAAACTCACCAGTGCAGATATTCTCTGTTATGCTTCTTACACAAAGAACCTGACAGAAGAACTGGCAATCAGGTAATTGTTATATTTCTTTAACTGATAGGTCTTGACAAGACCTTGTCTTCAAAGAGCAACTGATCTTCAGAAGGAGACGGAAGAAGCTGTTGAAACTCACATGCGGGTTTTTGAAAGCGGACCAAGAAATGCCCAGGAAGGCTATTGATCTGTGTGTCTAATCCGAGCGCCTGAATTTGACTGATAATGACGTTTAATCAATGTACAAACTGGCAGAGACCTTCAGAGATGATCTGGGGCAGTGCTCTGTGTGTGTTTTTATGTGCCAGAAATGTATCTCTCCTTTCAGATTATTTTTTCTACATTTTGAGAAACACATAGTGCTGCACTCACACAGAGATTGTACACATCTTTAAATATAGTGCACCTGAATATATACAGTTGTGTTTGAGAGTGAGTTCTTGCTCATGGGGGACCATTGGGTTTCTAATTATAATGTTGTGAGGTCTGTGGCTCTTGTTGTCCTATTTAAATATAATCGAAATGAACTGAAACTGAATCGAATTAAACTTGAGGAAGAGTAATTGTACCCTGATATTATATCCTCTGAAGTGACAGAAACATAGCTGTGCAGGTCTGTGCTGCATGCATACCTGAAAGAATCCCGGTGGGACTGGCCCTACTGGCATGCCCTCTCCTGGAGGAAGGTTCCCAAGGACTGGACTCGGTGCTGCTGCAGCACTCTGAAAGAAGCAAACAAAAAAAAAAGAAAGAGACTTCAACTCACATCTCAAACTTATCAGAAACAACAAACTCAACACCTCTCTTTCATCAGTTATGCGAGGTATGATTAGTACTGCTCTGAGGAAAAAAAATTCAGGTACTTTCCATTTTTCTGCAGAAGAAGCAGACAGCCATTACTTTTGATAATTTCTGTGTTCCTCAATGTTACTTATGAGTGTTTTTATATTGTGGTACTTTTGCTTGACACCACCCATGTTGCAAAGGCAACACATACAACACCAAATGTCAGCTAAACTCGCCACCAATTCTATAAAAGTCATATTAAACAAATATATGGGAAAGAAAACTTTGTAATCCGAGGGTCTTTCCCCATCTCTCCCCCTCAGTGGGATATTTCCTGTTTCTGCAGATGCCCTGCCATGCCGGCCCAGGTTTATTTTTATACAATGTGTTTTTGTTGTGCTTGTCCCAGACGGGTGGCGCTGGATCGTTTCAGCACTGCCTCTGTCTGCTTCCTGTCGTATTGTACAGCTAACCCGGAGTTACCACCCAGCACCGGCCTCTTCTTCCTCATCCTCTTTGGGAATACATAGCAGATGACATGCAGTGTGGGAGAGTGTACATCCATACATTGTATATGATAATGTGTGAACAGTGAGCTCATGAAGCCAGAATGTCTGCATCTCTGTCTGTTTTTTTCAGTATCTGCCCACTCTCTGCTCTATTTTTCTGATCTTCTTTTTCACTTTCTCTCCCCCTCTGAAGGCACTGGTGGGGTGTAAAGAGATCCAGTGAAATTCACCCACAGTCTCTGAAGTTTCCGCCAGCTGACTTTTTAGGTCAGACAGGAACAAGGTTTAATCAGAGCTGAGATAAAAGCAGACTGACGACACTCCTGTATCCTCCTCTGCTCCACCCCACCGCCTTTTCTGTTCCTTCTCCTTCATATCTCCCAATCATTAATGTTCAGCAACAGGGAACAGGATGCCATGCAGTTTTTAGATTCTATATTCTGCTGTAAACATAGGCTGTATTTGTCTCAGCAGATGAATGTACAGATGGACACAGATGGATATTGTATCTCCATGGTTCAGTGATGAGAGGCTGGATTTGGTTTTGTGCATGTGTCTGTTTGTCTGTGTGTACAAAATCATGCACAGCATCAAGTGTGTTTTGTGTTTTTTGAGTTTTCCACCCCGCTTTCAGTCCCCCTCCCTTCTCGCACCCTGGATTACCCAGAATGCCTTTGCTCCCTGGCAGCCTGGAGGTCTGCTGAGTTTGCCTTCGTGCACAGAGAGAGGGAGGGAAAGAGGAGAAAAGAGGACAAAGCAGAGATTATGAGTGTGTGTGTGCATGTGGCACTGAGTGTGTGAGTGCACTTAATGTTTGTGCAGAAAAAGAAGAACAGGAGGAGGGGAAAAAAAAAGATCTACCTGACCTGCTGACAAAGCAGCATTTTCCAAACACAGCAACAAGGAGAAATAAAAGCAAAAACAACAAGCCACGATACCTACCAGCCTCAAAACCAGCATCATCTTTCATATATGGAAAACAACAGCAACACCGGCAACAACACTAAATGTTCTGGTACTGACAGTTAAGTATCTGTTGATTATGACAAATCAGGTTGAGTCAAGTGACATTAAAATCAGAATGAATCACACTGAGAAAGAATTAATGAAGCCTCTTTAGAAGAAATTACTTTTTTCATGTTGGTTCTTATATACTGATATGCTGGGGGAGTCACATGGTTTAAACTGTGTACAACTTGTGCATTACAATCTGAGACGTGATTCGGTAATAGGCTTATTTGCTTTCTTACTGAGTTACAGTTAGATCCATAAGTATTTTGGACAATGACACAATTTGTGCAATTTGCCTCTGTAGACCACCACAGTGGAGTTCAAATCAAACAATCAAGATGTGATTGAAGTGCAGACTTACAGCTTTAATTCAAGGGGTTTTACAAAAGTATTGCATTAACTACTTACGAATTACAGCCATTGTTTTTTTTTTTTTATACACAGCCCCCCATTTTCAGAGGCTCAAGAGTAACTGGACAATTGACTGACAAGCTGTTTCATGGCCAGGTGAGGCCTGTTCCCTCATTGTTTCATGACAAATTAAGCAGATAAAAAATATGGAGTTTATTCAAAATGTTGAACTTGCGTTTTGTAGCTTTTCACTGGAACTCTGAATATGAGGTCCAAAGAGATGTTGATGCAGGTGAGGTAGGCCATCATTAGGCTAAAAAACAAAATAATCAGAGAGGCGGCAAAAACTTTAGGAGTGGCCAAATCAACAATCTGGTTCATTCTTAGAAAGAAGGAATCCAATGGCCACGTCAGCAATGCCAAAAGGCCTGAAAGACCACAGAAGACAACTACAAGTACATGATGACAGAATTCTTTCCTTGGTTATAAAACCCCCTTCACAACATCCTAACCAAGTCAACTTCCATGAGAAAAAAACCCTCGAGCAGGTAGGCATATCATTATCAAGGTCTACAATCAAGAGACTTCTTCATTAATGGAAAGACAAAGGGTTTACATCGAGGTGCAAACCACTGGGTACACTCGAGAACAAGGAGGCCAGATTAGACTTTATCAGAATACATCTAAAAGCTCCTGCACAGTTCTGAAAACAATCTTTGGACAAATAAAACCAAGAATAACTTGTGCCAGAATGATGGGAAGAGAAAAGCGTGGAGAAGGAAAGAAACTTGATCCGAAGCATACCACATCATCTGTCAAACATGGTGGAGGTAATGTTATGGGATGGGCATGTATGACTGCCAGTGGAACAAGGTCACTAGTGTTTACTGATAGATGCTGTGACTGCTGATAGAAGTAGCAGAATGAATTGTGAATTGCATAGGGCTAAATGCTAAATGCTGCAAAACTGATCAGACAGCGTTTCACAGTACAAATGGACAATGACCCAAAGCAAACTGCAAAGCAACCCAAGAGTTTCTCAAAACAAAGAAATGGGATATTCTTCAATGGCTAAGTTGATCACCTGATCTCAACCTAATAAAGCATGCTTTTCAGTTATTAAACCAAACTGAATGCAGAGAGACCCACAAACAAGCAGCAACTGAAGGTGGCTGCAGTAAAGGTCTAGCAGAACATCTCAAGGGTGGAAGCACAGTGTTTGGTGATGTCCATGGGTTGTAGACTTCAGACAGTAATTAACTGCAAAGGATTTTCATCCAAGTATTAAAAACAATGCTTATATTTAAAATTATTTTAGTTTGTTTAATTAATTTTGAACTTATAAAAATGTGGGGCCATGTATAAAAATAACTGTAATACCTAAACAGTTAAACACTTTTGTTAAACACCTTGAATTAAATCACATCTTGACTGTTTGATTTAAAATCCACTGTGGTGGTGCACAGAGGCAAAACTACAAAAAATGTTATCATTTAGATTTATGTTGGTTTATGTTTTTAGGTGACTGCTCATTTTATGAAACCATCTGTATTGATCAATATTAGTTAATTTTAGTCTGCTCTATTGAAGAGAAATGCTCCCTTGTCTTTTTTTTTTTGCACTGCTATTTTATTGTATGCCAGGAACTGTGGATGAATTAAATGTGTGACTTCATTAGTCCTAGCTATCTTTACATAGCAAATAGCTGTTTGCTGCTGTATACATATTCAAAAGTCTTGTAAACAGAACCTTTAAGGAATGTAAAAAATGACAATAATCTGATTTTTAACCTTCTTCTGTCTCTTCATAATGGCCTCAAACATCCTGCATCCATCTGGCAGAAATAAAAATAATGTACAATCTGAACCCATGCACAATCACACACAGCCTTTTTCCAAGTTTTCCAATTATGCACTGAAAAACAGAATCTATAACGTGTTAACAGTTAAACCGACGGCAAAGCTTAAAGATTTGCAGAATCATAACAGCAGGTATAGTTGTTATCATATTAATGTGGTGCCATTACCTCATGTTGGCTACAACAATGCAGTGATCCACTTGGTAAACTCCTGCTTGCCAGTTTTGTTTAAGCACTGATTCACAACCAAGCTCAACATATTCCAGCACTTAACCTTAGCAACCACAAAAGATCCACAGATTGTTACACGCTGTTAATGAATCCATCATTAACACCTCTCACACATCAGTGTTTACACTTTTCTGACAAGGCCAAGTGAGAGGAACACTGAGATAATGAGGTGGTGCCTGTACACATTAACACTGTACAACAGTGTACATTATTGTGTGAATGTAACTGTCAGCAGTGGTGCAGTGTAATGTGTCTGGGTACACTTTTGATTGAGCTTATGCACAACTGAATACTGCTGCTAATTTTCATTGCACTTCATTCGATGGAGTTCATTGCCCATTCAATTCGCGAACAAATTGTAAGGCCCATTATAAGACCGAGATTATCTCAATAATTCTCAGCTGTTAAATGAAAGTTAACCTGCCTGTTATTGGATTTTGGGGAACGACACCGATTTTTGGGGGTAAACTATTGCTAATGCTGTTGCTGCTAATACATTGGCCATACAGCATGTTACAGTTAAGTTGAAAAAGGGAAATGATGCTTTCATTGCTTGTTAAATTTCCAGCAACATACTTCACAAACTTACTGTGAAGACACTGCTTGATGATGCACCACCATTTGTGCAGGTGTGATACCTACTCTGCAACATGTGCTGCAGACGGTGCTGAGAGTATGTTAAACAATGCAGTGAAAAAAAACTGAGTGATAATATTTTTTTATTTTTCTGCATAATATTCTGTTAAAAAAAACAACAACAAACAAACCAAAAACACATATTGCACACCACCTGTACCTGCTGGACTCAACACACCTTTGCAATTTTTTTCTTATTACTTTGTTTGTAAAAGTCTCTTGAAGGGGTTAACATCATTCTTCTGAAAGATTTTGCCTCATTTGGTGTTTGGATGTGTTATTGAGCATTATTTTAATGAGTGTTGTCCAGCACCTCAATCCAAAATCTTCTGCAGATCTTCAGGTGGGCTGAGATGAGGTGGACGTTTCTATTCTCCTATGAGAATATCACAGGATAAAGGCAATATCCTGAAGAAATGACATAGACCCAAACCATGCTACCAGTGCCAAACACTCTCAGCAGGGGACAATGGTTTGGGATTTTCCTTTAATTTGTCACCCATATGTAAAGATGCAGACAATGAGAATGTCAGTGACGTAGTAGTTAATTCGGCTCATGATCCATCACAATTCACAGGTTACTGCCCATAAAACGACAAACGTTACCTTAACCTTGAGCACAGTTTGGGTGAAGACCCATTAGGTGACTATTCTGTTGCAGGTTTGATTAAATTCTGACCAATGCTGTAGGAGGAGGAGGCTGGAGCTGATGAAAGTATACAACAAATGAACTTATTTTAAAGAAGGGTAAGGCTTAGTCCTTCTCTGATCCATGTCACTTGAAATTATTTGACTCACTACTTTCTTTAAAACTATCTTCATTCTTATGCTCATCTTTTTTTTGATTTGCCGTCATTTTCTAGAGAGATCCAGAAAGACCTGATTGAAGCATAACAATCTGAAAACTGAAGCTCACCCGTCCGTCCATTTGGGAACCCCATTACATTAAAGCTTTTGATTTAATGAATCTCTGTGTATTGTTGTATTCTCCCTACATTGTAGTTATTTGGACGCTAAACGAAATGTGATGAAACCTGAGGCAGTGGAACAGCCCCTTAATGTCCTTAGATGAACACCTGCATCTCCTGGCAAACTCATTTGTTTCATAAATTATTCAAAACACCACCACACCACCCTCCAGGAGAACATTACAGTATACCAGTCATACACAACAAGGCATACAATAACGCACACTACAAAAACACTACTGAATGTGCACCAATATGCTATTTGTGAAGGAAAAAAGCTCCAAAAAAGGGGCTAAAATGAGATCAGTTCCTATTTTAGGATGTGAAAACTGGTAAATACAAGAGTATCTTTAACTGTTTGAGTTCTTTGAAAATGCAAACAAAGAAAAAAAAGGCAGCAAATGTATCATATGTCAAACAAGAAGCTAGAAATCTACCACTGTCATCACAAAGCTTCACATATTATGGGTATATGTATAATTTCTCCATCAGAAATGACATACTTTACAACTAAACAGCTACACTGCTTTCCCTTATGAAGCATCTTTTGCTGTACGTATGAAAGCGATCAAAACACGTAATTTACTGAACTTTTCTATAAAAAGCACAAAAATCCACTGAAAGAACTGTGTAGACATTTATATGTAGTGCAATTACGCTACAGCTCAACTCTTTACAACTTAATCAGACTTCCTCCATACTACATTCACAGTACACTAATCCCATCACACTAAAGGGCTCAGAAATACTTAATGAGATAACTTGCAAACTCTTTCATCCCTGTATGTTTACAGATTGCATCACTCGCTAATGTGTGTGCGTAATGCATGTATACTTTGTGTGTGCATGTGTGTGTGAAGGTGAGGAGTCATTTTCATTCAATACCGCAGAGACTGAGAGACACTCAGAGATGCGTGAGTGGAATCTCAAAAGACTGTCTGTGTCTATGTTCCCTCTCTCTCTCTCTCTCATGCTGTCTGTTTATCTCTGTCTCTCACTGTCTAAACCTGCATCGGTCCCTCCACCTCTCTGGCTCACACAACCTCACAAATCAGCTCTGTCTGATTCACGTAACACCCCATAACAACAAGTTTTATCACACACACCTGGAACTAGATTTAAAAGACATGTTTTTTTTTATTGTTAGCAAATTCCACTGTTGCGAGTGTATCCAAGGCTTCTTTCTTCCATTGTTGTAAAACAAACAAACAAACAAACAAACAAAAAAAAAAAACACTATTAGATACCCACAAATGAACCACAATGTTGCAGTTTTGGTGATATGCTCCTATATTTTATTTTGAAATATCCCACATACAATGTCCTGCTGCAGTAAAAACTAGCTTGTGTTTACAGTATACAGCACAGGTGAGTACATCTGTGTGCAATGTCAGTTAAATATCAAATAACTTAAAATGATAACACTTTACAGTAACTGTATTACTCCAGTTGCACAGTAGGCCATTTGCTCTTATTCAGGCCCGACAGCAGGAACTCAATGCAAGAAAAGTCACTCAATTCTTTATTACTGAGTTTCAAATCTTTAATACTTCATACAATACTGTGCAAAAGTCTTGAGCCACCCTTTTTTTCTTTATATTTTGCTTACAAGGAGTCAGATGTTCTTCTCTAAAAAGTGGTCTTGAACAATAGTTGTCTTTCAAAGTTTTTCTTTGGGCTTTGGCTGCTTTTTCACTCATTTTCAGTCTAGTCCTTGTGCCTGACTATTTTCAAAAGAATCTTTTTTGTTTTGTCATTCAAGCATAAAAAAGGCACCTAACTCAAGGCCTAAAAAACTATCTACAGCACATGAACAGTATCTGAAAGTCATGTCCTTAAGAAACAGGAAAAAAATCCAGCAAAGACCTGACACAGGATCTGAGAGATGCATCTGGCCCTTCAGTTGATCCATCTACTGTTCACCAAAACCTCATCAGAAATGGTCTCAGTGGAAGGGTGGCTATCAATAAGCCATTCTTAAGGAAAGGAAACAGGGAGAAAAGGCTGAGGTATGCCAAATTACACAAGAACTGGACTGAAAATCAGTGGCAACAGGAGTGATGAATCCAAATTTGAAATTTCTGGTTCAAGTCGCTGTCACTATGCACGGAGGAGGTCAGGAGAGAGGTACAACAGTGAGTGTTTACAGCCTTCTGTAATACATGGTGGAGGTTCTGTCATGGTTTGGGGCTGCATTTCAGCCAGTGGTGTTGGAGATCTTGTCAAAATTGATGGAATTATGAACACAGAAAAGTACAGATTTTGATCCACCATACAGTACCATCCGGAAAGCGTTGGACTGGCAACAGCTTCATTTTTCAGCATGACAATGATCCCAAACACACTTCCAATGCAGTAAAAGCATACCTGGATAGAAACACACACAATCGAACATTATCAGTCATGGATTGGCCTCCCCAAAGCCTGGACCTCAACATTATTGAAGCAGTGTGGGATCATCTTGACAGAGAATGGAATAAAAGGCAGCCAACATCCAAAGAAGAGCTTTGAATTTCCTTCAAGAAGCCTGGAGAACTATTCCTGAAGACTACTTAAAGAAATTACAAGAAGGCTCACCTAAGAGAGTTCAGCCCATACTGAAGAATAAAGATGTTCATATCAAATACTGACTTTCAGGCCTTGCTAGAATTGTACAAACTCTGTTTTTGCTTTCTGTACTATACTATACTACTGAACTATAGGCTATTTCCATGTATGTTTGCACATTTCAATAAATCGCTGCAGCTATTACCTATTTCCAGAGCAAAATATAAAGAAATGACGGGTGGCTCAAGACTTATGCACAGTACTGTATGTTTACCAATGACGATACACAGACTACTGTCATTGGCATTAAGGATGCGAGAGTTGCATCTCTAGTTGAATTTCTAGAGAGATGTGCCACTCTTCAATTTTACAACCTGCTCCTTGATAGAGGGGTTGTGTTGCTCTCCTTTCTGTGTAAGATACCCCAAAGTTGTTCTCTTGGATTCAAATGAGGTAACATACACAAAGTTTTCACTTTTTTCTTCTTAAAAAAAACTCTTGTGGCTCTGATTAGTGGCGCTATGGCTCGTTCTATAACTCCTGATTACTGCTGCAACTGTGCTTCAATTGATTTGTAGTTGGTCACAGAATTTCCTGTATCCTTGTTCATCTTTGTAAAGCCTCAAAGTCAGGCTTTTCAGACATACTAAAACAGAGACCAAAACACAGAGAGTTTGTTGTTCACAAGTCATTTTACAACCACATTCATACAATTAAGGCTAATTAGAAATCACCGGTGTATTCAAATTTCTCTCAGTGAGCACAGGTGTTTTCACTTTTGTTGATTTTTTTTTCTTTTAGCCCATGTTTTCAGCATAGTATTTTAAAAGTATTGCATTTGATAGCTCAAGAGAGTAAATGCTCCACTTCTTATCTTAGAAGTAATGAAATTATTATTAATCTGACATTTAAGTGATATACACAGAGGTGTATCCACTTGTATACTGCAGACAGATAGAGCAATATACAGTATATACGTAGTTTTAAATAGTAGTATTTATATCTTTATAATTACATACTTAACACAAAAAGTAAGGAAATTTGTGTTTGGTCGATTATTTCTTTGCTGTAACAATGCTTCTTGGCAATAAATCTCATACTGTTGGAAAGCCTGTTAATTTCCCTTTAAATGGTGCCAGATTTGTAAGGAATTGAGCAGCAGA
>VUQI01056162.1:0-15649 GCA_015106735.1 Paratilapia polleni | reverse complement strand
GGGGGTCGTCTGACTGTTGGGGTTTTCTGTCTAATATTGTAGGGTCTTTACTCTAAAATATAAAGCACCTTGAGGTGATTTGGTGCTATATAAATAAAATGGAATTGAATTGAACTGAATACCAACTGTCAAGCATGTTGGTGGAGGGGTGATGATTTGAGCTTGTTTTGCAGCCACAGGACCTGGGCACCTTGCAGTCATTGAGTCAACCACGAACTGCTCTCTATACCAAAGTATTCTAGAGTCAAATGTGAGGCCATCAAACCTCAAATAATTGAAGCAACATTGTTAAGAAGGGTGGGCCAAAATTCCTCCACAATGATGGTTTCAAAAGTAGATGTTGTGCATCCTGCCTCTTTTTTTTAGGTTTTTAGAATCATCTAATGCACCTTCACTAATGTATAAAAGTTTGCTTTAAAGTTTAAGTTTTTAATTGTGTTTTTAAAGAGTTGACTGAAACAAAACTCCACAACGACAAAAAACTCTTGATAAACATTGTTCACAGTAAGAGTGTAGTAAACACTGCAGGAGTGCTGCACAACAGTTTGTCTTCTTAACTCATTAACAAGTAAAAACACATTAACATCCATAAAAATGTCTACCAGTGAATGCTAAACAATTCCCATTCACTACTATAGACATTTACCACCCCAACATACATCTCCTTTATAAAATCAAAAAGCAATGAGCAAACAGATGATAAGTGGAAATAAATTAAAGTGTTCTGTATCCACCGCAGCAATTTGACATTTCTTTATTTTTGGTCTGGACTGAATACAATTGATCTAGCTCTGGAAATGCAATTTAACAACCACATAATCTTACCAGTTTTAATTAAAAATAAAGCTACACCCTGCAAGTGGCCATTAGTGGGTTGAAGCTTATGAGGCCAACACACTCAGATCCAAGGCGATATCACATTAACAAAACTGAGAATTCGACCCCACAGCAACTTTACACAACAAAAACAAATGTGGTCTGATAAATTTTGCAGCCCCTTTGCAAATACGTATGCAGTTTGATTGCTTTAGTAAAAAATATTTGAGCTGAGACATTTTTACTGCCAATTCTATTCTTCTTGGATTAGCAACAACAGAGGCAGTTAATAGTGCTGTGTGCAAAATTAACTAAGGCAACTTTGCATGAAAAAGACAACTAACTTGAGAACAAATTGTGGCTTCTTTCATTTCGGAATTATAAATATTCGGTGACTTGATAAAAAAAGAGTCACAACCAAAATCTGTAGAAACCAAATTAACATCATGACAGAAACAGCAAATTTGGAGACAGAGGCAGAAAAAAGAACAGTAAACACTCTCTGGTGAGAGAACGAAATTAAAGACTAGGGTAAAATTCATACGTTTCTTATAAATACAATCACTGGATACTTTGTTAGGTACACCTGTTCAGCTGCTTGTTAATGCCAATATCTAATCAGCCAATCACATGGCAGCACCTGAATTCGCTTAGGCACGTAGACAAGGCCAAGACGACCTGCTGAAGTTCCAACCGAGCATCAGAATGTGGAAGGAAGGTGATTTAAGGCAGGCTGATCTGAATATTTCAGAAACTGCTGATCTGCTGGGATCTTCTTGCACAACCATCTCTAGCATTTACAGAGAATGGTCCAAAAAAAGAGAAAATATCCAGTGAGCGGCTGTTTTCTGGATGAAAATGCCTTGTTGATGCCAGAGGTCAGAGGAGAATGGCCAGATTGCTTCAAGCTGATAGGAAGGCAACAGTAACTCAAATCACAAATAACCACTCATTTCAACCAAGGTGTGCAGAAGAGCAACTCTGAATGCACAACACGTCAAACCTTGAAGCAGATGGGCTACAGCAGCAGAAGACCACATCGGGTTCCACTCCTGTCAGTTAAGAACAGGAAACTGAGACTACAATTCACATACATTCCCATTCCCAATAGAAGATTGAAAAAACATTGTCTGGTCTGATGAGTCTCGTTTTCTGTTGCGACATTCAGATGGTAGGGTCAGAATTTGGTGTAAACAACATGAAAGCATGGATCCATCCTGCCTTGTATCAGCCTTTTGGCCTATTTTGTGCGGGGGCTATTTTCTTGGCACACTTTGGGCCCCTTAGTACTAACTGAGCATTTTTTAAATGACACAGCTTATATGAGTATTGCTGCTGATCATGTCCATCCCTTTATGACCACAGTGTACCCATCTTCTGATGGCTGCTTCCAGCAGGATAATGCGACATGTCACAAAACTCAAATCATCTCAAACTTGTTCCTTGAACAAGACAATGAGTTCACTGTACTCAAATGGCCTCCACAGTCACCAGATCTCAATCTAATAGAGCACCTTTGGGATGTGGTGGAACGGGAGAGTCACATAATGGATAGGCAGCCAACAGCAACTGTGTGATGCCATCATGTTAATATAGACCAAAATCTCTGAGAAATCTTTTCAGCACCTTGTTGAATCTATGCCACAAAGAATTAAGGCAGTTCTGAAGCAAAAAGGGGGTCCAACTTGGTACTAGTAAGGTGTATGTAACAAACTGTCTGGTGTGTGTATGCTATTTTGATATAGCACAAACATTTGGCTGACATTTTTTTTCAGAAAGGCTTGGCTTAGTGACATAACAAAAAAAAAAAGTTGTTGACCAGTTTGGAGGTGGAATACAATTTCACACATATATTTTATTTTCACACTGGTTACACAACTCCAGTCGATTACTGCTGAGTAGACAACTCCATAAT
This sequence comes from Paratilapia polleni, assembly GCA_015106735.1. Lineage (NCBI taxonomy): Eukaryota > Metazoa > Chordata > Actinopteri > Cichliformes > Cichlidae > Paratilapia > Paratilapia polleni. The sequence continues at coordinate 12,918 of VUQI01056162.1, read as the reverse complement.
CCTTATACAATGAGAAGCAGGATGAAATGTCTGTAAAAATCTCTCAGATGAGTCATGTAAAACTCATACAGACCCAGATGTCCACCGATATGCTCAGTGCATATCCATCATATGAATTTACAAAACATTACTGCTAAATAATTGTGCATATGGATACTGCAACATAGTGAGCATCAGCAGTTGAGCACTAAAAGCAGTAAAAGTGAGCTGCGTTTCAGATCAGCAGACCATATACATATAAATATAAACTCATACATGGATTAACCAAGTGTACAAGCAGGGTTTACAGATATCTTTATATGATTTATTTATTTGTTTTATTATTTATACATTGTTGGACTTTGCAGCACTATCTACATCAAAGCTAAGACTATGTTAGACTGAAACCTACCTTTGTAAACATGAGCTGAGAGCATGAAATATGTATTGACTTTAGAAATCCTGAACTAGGCATATTCTCTACAAGTCCCTAAGCTCCAGATATAGCTAAGTCAGAAAGAGAGGATGGTTAAGAAAAAACTCTGTACAAAAGAAAGCATTCCAACACTTGTTGTTCGTAATTTGTACTGTAATGTTATGTGTATTGGGTCTGTGCAACTGTTATTTGGCAATATACACGTGGCAAATTGTCTTGTGGTTCTTTAAAATATACAGCATTTGACTCCTAAAGGCCCTGCAAAGCACAGAGTTATCAAAGTTAAATAAAGTTATCTAGACAAAACTCTACAAATAGAGTTCTCAAAATAGGAGCAGAAGGACCGTCTGTGTGCGCGCACTTGAACACACATACACATTTATATGCTTTATCAGTCTCCAATGAATTCAATCTAATTTACACAAGAATCAGATATTACAGAGGGTTTATGTGGGGACATTTAAGGATACAAAAAGTATTGTCTCCACTGCATGGTCTAGCTTCTTATTACAACAGACACTGTGGGTCATTCAGTACTTGGTCGGGCTTGGAATCTAACAGGAAGTTAAAACTCAAAGACACACACACACAGACACGCAGGCATACACAAATGCACTCAGGCACGTACACAACACCCCCACACTCACAGTCGCACATTCCCACTGTTTAATATATTTCTGTGTCTCCAGTTAACAATATTTTGTGTCAAATTATAGTGGGCAAGATAAATAGTGGGTCTGTGCAACATGGAGAAAATAGAACAGGAGGAAAATGTGGGGCTTCCAGATGGGTAGGAGGAGAGGAGAGAAGAGGAGAGGAGAGGAGAGGAGAAGAGAGACAATTCTAACTCCAACCACAGACACCTGGCTTTCACTGGCTAGACCGGTAAAACCTGGTTAATCCCAGCTCCTTGTGAACTTGTGCGTGCTAAAATACCTGCATGACTGAAACTTGCTGAAACCCCAACAACCCAATTTACCGTGCACAGCCCTGTTTGCAAATGAAAAGCTTGCTGAATAATTACATTTATCAACAAGGATATTAATCTTTGAGTAGAATGAATGTAATTACTTCTTTGCATTTCTTTACCTTTGGTCAATTTTGCTGGTTGGGTCAGCAGGACAGTATGGATTTGGAAAATGGAAGTCACAACAGACACAAAGTGACGTTGGGTGTTAATTGGGCTATGCCTGGTTCAGAGAGAGATGGAGAGATAGGCAAAGAGGAGGGGGGAAAGGAGAGAGAGAGAGGGAGAGTGAGAGCCTGGAGGACTAATTAGTGATTATAACTTGGCGCTCTCCAAACATAAAATATTTCTCAACCCAAAAGACAGAGGAATGATTAAAAATAAAAGAATAGGAATCAAACACAAGGAGCTGTGAAACACCCCTCTGGTACTGCGTGTGCATGTCTATGTGTGTCGACGTATGTAGCATGCATGAGTGTGTGAATGTGTGAGCGTGTGCATTGGCTTCTTTGCCCCCTCATTAAACTATGCTTTACTCTGGTAAACGGCAAACGCACAGAGCTCAATGTCAACTGGAGAGGTTACAGCCATAGGCAGGCTCTGGGACACACACACACACACACACACACTGACACGGATAAACTAAGTCTCTCACCAACATGTTATCCAACAAATCCTTGAGCAGCACACCCATTTTGTTTAAAAATGGGACTTTCTGTAAGTTTCCAAAACCCTGTTACTTTTGTCTATGCTTTGACACAGCCAAAGGAAAAAAAGAAAACTGAGTTTGAGCCTCTCCCAACCTGTGCCAGAGCGTGCTGCACTTTGGCAGTTCACACATCAATGTCAAAAATCAAGGGCACCCTTCACAACTTTGGAAACAAAATAGGGTCATAAGGACTGTAGCTATGTGTCACCACAACTGAAAATGTAAGAAAACAGTTTATTCTTTTGAAGATATGTAAGTGTGCCTGACAATTTCAAAACTAATGACTAAGATTTGTACAAATAGTGCCTGAAAAAAAAAAAAAAAGATTTGCACAAAGGTTTGCAGTTGCACATGTGAGGTATTGTGTGGGTGCAGCTGTCAGAAGAACACATTTCTCTGGAGGGGAGAGAATCCACATTTAATCATTTTGATAAGCTCTCCATTGAACGCTGTAGACACCAACACTGACATGGCCTGAATTTGCTAATAAATGGTTTAAATAGTCAAACAGTGACTAAACCATCACTTGTATAGTTGCATTAACACTACATATCAGTCAATATCATTATAATGTAAACTTCCCAGATTTAGATTCCCAGATAGAAAACAAGATGACAGGCTAATACAACAGTAGCAGCTTTTTTGTTATGGTAAATTAAACACTATTTTGTATTTCACTGTCACAGTTAATACTTAATGCACCAAGTTAATATTGTTAGCTAATGTGAATAGTGTGAATTCCCAAAACTACATTTCAAAAATAATGTTATGTGTTACATGGCAGTGTAGTTGCATCATTATTATTACATCCTTGATATGGACATGCTGGCGAGCATGCTGGCTTGCATCTTGTTTGTCTAACCCAAATACCCAAATAATATATCTCAAAAGAGGCAGAGCAATCATCTAACCACCAAGAGATTAACTTATTATCACTCATATTAGGAACATAATTTTCATCTCTAGATAGAAATTTTTGGAGAAATTAATAAAACACAGTTGGACAGTTGGAGCATCCCCATTGGCTATTCAGGAGTCAGTGTCGAATGCGAAACAAAAAGAACTGTGCTAGAGTGGATCAGTCAGCTGCGACAGACAGGTTGACCTGTCCAGGGCGTACCCCGCCTCTCGCCCTATGAGACCTGGGACAGGCTCCAGTGCCACTGCGACTGTGAATTGGATAAGCGGAAGAAAATGGATGGATCAGTCAGAGGGATAATCTATTCTGCTGTGACTGGTTGTTTTGTTGCTAGACAACCAATGACATTGAGGATTGGAGAAGGTCGTATAACAACAAAATGGGTCAATTATTGGTTCAAAATCTTCAGAATTCTACTCACCTAAATGAAAGCTTAATAAAACGTCAAAAAACAGCCTCAGAGGTCAAAGTGGTGTTCAGCCAACATGCAAACTTCTGAAGGATTAAAATGACTACAGTGAAAAACAGTATATTTGCGCATTTAAAAAGTGTTTCAGCTCTACTTCTACATATAATTTATTCTATAACAGTGTTTGACAATTTGGGGTGGATTTATTCAGAAACTCTAAGCCCCGACTCAGAGTAACATGGAGTGAAAGAGTCCAAATCATCCAAATTTTGATGTTTAGATTGTGCGTATAGAGGGGAAACCTACAGTGAAAGAATGTGTTGATAAGACTTATATTTTCTGAACTGTGAAAGTGTTTTCAAGGGTATCTGCCTAGTCTGCCTGTTTCCCTGGAGGTGGTTAGGCACGTGTTTAGTTATATGTGGCTAACAATGTAATAATCATGTCTCTGATTAATCCAATGAAGTTTCAACTGGGACTAAAGCATTTCAATCAGGACCACTACAGTCAAAGAAAGATTAGTATAGCCATCTGCAATAATTTAGATTTGGTGGAACTGCTCTGTGGAGCGGGGCGGTCAGACAAGTCAGAAACAGGAAGAAGCGAGAACAGCATGAAAAGAAGGAGCTGGGGTGGGTTGCAAAGCTCTTGCAGGTATGCAGTAACTGTAGGTAGGCTTAAGCAGCTTCAATAGGGTGGCCTATAAGAGATTTACCAATTGGCTGTGTAGAATGAGCTGGCATTGAGATCAGCTGGTCTGCCAGGATTTCTGCTGAGCTTGACTATACAGCCTTTCTGATCAGTTTGTACTTGTAGGTTTGATTTACAGTTGTGGATTTAAATGCAGGTTTAGCTGTAAACTTGGGATTCACACATACATTTAAGTTCTATGTGAACTTTTTTCAACCACAGAAAGAGCACTGTATAACTGCAAACCTTTGTGCAAATCTTCTTTATATACACACACACTGACATTCAATTTTTTACTTGTTCACACAGCTAAGGATCTCCTTACAAATTCAAAAATTGAATTGATTTGTTCATATTTTTTTTTTCCACTTTCAAACGTTTAAATTAATCTTGTTAAAACATTCCAACACATTCACAAATGTGCAGCTATAACACTATATGACTTATGGCTCTATTTTGTTTCCATACACCACAGTTTGAATGGAACAGAGAGGCCTGCAATGCGTGCTAATCACTCTGGGTTTCCATAATGGATTCATGGTCTAGTAACTGACAACTGCCAATCCCCCCCAGTGTAACTTGTTTTTCAGACACTCCTGCCTCATGTTTTACCTAGAGTGGAAGAACAGGAAATATCTCCACAAACAATGGAATACTGTGTATGCATATTTAATCCAATGTATCTGTTTAATGGCTCAAAAACAACAGTAATGGCATTAATAATAAATTAAACATGCACACATACTCACACACACTAACACAGAGATTTGTTTGGTCTAGAAACTGTAGCTCCCACAAGCTGAGACACTACAGCACGCACATGTGAATGTGAGTGGGTTACTGACATTTTTCCCTGAAATGTAGAGCTTTTGGCCTTCACCTATTGTTATTACTATTATTATTATTATTTTGTCTGGCTGTTATGACTGGCATCTCAAGCACAGATACCACTTGCCTTGCCTCTCTTATCACTTTCGGTGTGCTGCAACATCATGAATGGTGCACATGCATCATCAATCACATAATTAGCACAAATATAAACACACGTGCACATCTATCAGTCACACACTCATGCACAATAGGTTACTATGACAACAACTATGCACAAAAAGAGCCACACACCCACACACGTGAGGCAGATGATGGTCTGAAACATATATGGTTTTTGATCCACTTCTTATCATGTTATTGTCATTCAACAACACAACTAGACACAAGCATGTGAACACTGGTAATGAGCCTCTCGTCACATCATGCAGCTACATAGATACCTCGGTGTGACAAGAATAGCGCATTACAACAAAATACTGCACGTTTCATAGCATTTTATTTCATATCATTAACGACAAAATAATACCAGCTCTCACATTTGCTTTTTCCCCTCGTATAGTTGAGCGACATGTGGAGCAGAGTCACATGCAGAAGCATTGTGGCACAGGCGACCGTCGTCTGTGTGATGCACTGAAGTCTGTACCAACACATTTGACAGTTGCATCATTTGAATCATAGTGGGGGAGAAGCTCTGAAGTAGAAGCCTTTAAAATGCACATTAGACCACACAATGACACGCACATTCGCACAGCGTGTGTGCGCATGTCTCATATTGAATTTAGGCTTTAAAAAGGATTTTTAACTTAGTATTCATCTCAGTCTGGCTTCTTAATATATGAGCCAGGATGTCAAGGGTCCCCACAAGAGTAATCATATCTTTTCATGAGCTCGAGTCACACGACGAGACTCTAAAGTTTGCCTTTGTCTACATTTCAAAAGTTTGATAGCCTCCTCATCGAAGTGCTCCGAAGAATTTGCTGAAACCAAACAACGAGTAATTCCAGATGGATAGATAACACAGGCTCCACCATCAGTCTGCCCACCTGAGTGTGGTCTGTTATCTAAAACTAGTCCATAGTCTATTACCATGGACAGATACACATACACCCCCAATCTATTATTGAACAAAAGGCTCACGCCTCCGCTCAGCCCTTCAGGGAGGAATCCATCCCTCCATCCCAGAATAATTTCACACATCAGTAGATACACAAAAGAGGGAGAGAGAGAGAGAGGAAAGAGAGGGAAGGGAAGGAAGAGAGGAAAGGACAGAGAGCGGGAGGAGCGGCTGGGGTAAAAATGTATGGGGTCACAGCTCAGTGCTTGTGGGAGACCAAGGTGTCAGGGGGAGACATATATGACAAAACAGAAATCCTTTTGAGCACAAGGAAACAAACACACACCAATACACAGCCACACGTACTTGCAAAGACATACACATGCCAAGAAAAAGGTGAGACTAAGGACATATCAGATGAAGACATGTAAAGATGGAGTCTGACTTAATCTGAGGCATTCTCGTTCAAATGCAGTGTTAATCTCTTTATCTGTCACACTCTTCTCTTCTTATTCACACACACTCATACACACACATAGACACACATACTGTAAGGATAATCCTAATTCTGCATGGCTTTTATAAACAGTATGTAAAAATCCAAAACACACTGAGGACGAGGACACCCAAAGCCAGTTCTTGATTTGCTTATGTACAGGCCTATGGAAACAACAAATGATATAGAAACTCACAAAAGCATACATGCGCACACACAAATGGATCAACACACTGAATACTGGGTATTTTCAACACGCATTCACAAATACACACACACACATGCATATTGAAGGGATGTGCCTGAGTAAATAAAATCTTCAAAATTAACAGCTGGCTTGACAGCTGATTGGTCTAGAAATCCCGCATCTAAAAATGCTTTGCATTACAATCTATGATGGACAGAAACATTCGACAGTACATGCACATAAAATTTCCCGACAATGCTAATTAAAGTTCCTATACGCCGTTGACAAAAACTAGTTCTTTAAATTCTTCTTTAAATGTCTGCATTACAGACAAACAGAAAAAAAATCATCAAACAAAAAAAAAAATCAATTCTTTTGTTGCAGCAGCTTCAAAATAATCAATGCCAATAATCTAGGATTCCTCATGCCGCATGCACAGGCTGAAATACATACATGCATTAAACGGACAGTGAGCATACACATGTCTCCCACTAAGAAAGCACTAAGCAAGAGGAGCAGCAGACACAATGGAGTGTTTAAGTATGCGGAAAACTTTATGCCTGGGTGGAAGAGGAGCTTTGAAGAAATCCGCTGAGGGACAACCAACCTCCCCCTGAACTGAGCCTGTACCTCCTCATCAGAGAGGGAGAGAGAGGCATGGAGTGGGGTGTGTGGGGGGAGGGAAGTGGTGTTGGGGGTGTAGAGATAGAGAGAGATGGAGAGAGGAGAGTTGGAAGGGAGACTTAGGGAGAGAAGCAGGGAGTAAGGCCAGGAAAAGGGGCAACAACAAGGTGTGCTTGTCTATTTCGGAGCATTGTCCACAATTGCTTGTGGTTGGCTGATGTGTGAAAGTCCCTAACGAGCAGCGGTCACGTTGTTCTGAAACACACCACACATGCGTGCACGCACACACACACACACGCACACTGCTTATTCATACGAACACACTGTTCAGTAGGCACCGTGCTTAACTCCCAGTATGACCTTCATTGAGATGGATTGCATGAAAAATGTAATGACTTTCCTGAGAGAAAAACCACAGGCCAAATCAGCTTTGCATTGCATAATAATGCTGGACTTGGTAATCAATAACACAAACACACATCCATAATGGAGTGCACAGTCTGCACATGGAGAAAATGTCTCAGCAGAGGCCAGCCACATCACAATGGATGGAGGAAACCACCAGTGGAGGGCTGTGCAATGCATAAACAAGGAGCTATTGACGATAAATGCCTGCAACCATTTCCACCCATCAAACACTTTCCTAAGCTAACAGCTTAAGTCTGAAAACATGCAACTCTGAAAAGCTTTTCACACCCCCAAACGTTCATCTCTGGGTTATCCTTGGCCCTGAGTAAATAACTGTCCCAAGCTAATTTGACCCAATTTTACACTCTACTACTTAGCTAAGTTATCTATTGTTCATGCAGCAAAGATGATGTTAATTTTGGCCCAGAGCAAAGCAATCTCCGCCCTATATTAATGAATGGTAGCTATGTGTTTGTGTGGAGCCGAAACTGTACAACAGATTCAACAACTGTCTTTGGTTCCATAGCAAAAACATTTACGTTCAGCTAACAATCTTTATCCTACTGACCATACGTTTTTTTGAACTCAGTAACACCCAACAGTAGAAACAATCAATGTGTAGCCTCATTCCTTGTTTTTCAGCCTCTAAGCCCTATTGTTTCAGACCTAGAAGCCCCTGATTCCTATGCCTTACCCCAGAATGGTTTGGATTACAAAGAAAAATAGACAGCAACATGCCAAATGGAATCTATACTCAGTAGGATTTTGGCTGTGAGTTCAGGTTGCTGATGTTTTGTTTTGCTTTTTTGTTACTTCCTAGTGTCACAGTTTTAGGATCCCATAATGAAAAGCTGCCATTGTGTTTGTTTACCTCCTCTTCATCTCTCAATGTGACATTAGTTAGATATGAGTCACCAGCCAGGAAAAAAAACCCAAAAACACTGTTCATCTTACTGTCACAGATATTTCCCTCTTGAGTGTGTCTCATTCTCACCTCGTTGGTGTTCCAGCGATGGCGCTCCTTGGGCAGAGAGGAACATTTGGGTAGACACTCTAGCAGCTTCTTAGGAAGGTAAATCTTCAACTGGCCCGGCTCATCTGGAGTGGAAGGAGAGGTGGGGAAGAAAAGAAGAAAGGAGCAGAAAGACACATGAGCAGAAAGACGAGACTAATTTCACATTAGACACAAAGACACCCTTGAATACCAGAATTCTTGGATCTGGCTAAGGATAATAGTAAGTACATTTTTAGCAATTTAAAGCCCTGATGTGAAAGATGTGTTCTGTCCACCTTGTACTTGAGTGGGATATTTGAGATTTATCAGAAATATTTTTGGCATAGCAGTGAAAATAGATGTCTGGAGGAAACTTTGAATGACCTTGAAATTATGTGATTCCCAATCAATAAACCAAGAGAAACTGAGTAAGTTTAATATTTCCATGTCATCTTTATGTGGGTGTGCCTTAATATAACTTTTTAGTTATGTGTGAGATTCAAAGTAATATGCATGTAAAGAAGTACATAACTTTGCCAATCGAGGTGAGAAAAATCGTTAACAATAGCTAAGTGTGCAGAGGGAGTGGCAGCACACTTACTTGTGGATAGCAAGTGAAGATACACCTGGGGCCCACCCACCAACAGATTTAGATTAAGAAGAATCCATTATCATACATTATCAGTGCATTTGGGGTTGATAACAATCACAGCTAATCACTTGGGCATTACTTATCCCCTTTAAAAGCAATGCTTTTTCCACAGTGTTACACAGACAGTTTGGTAATGGAGGGGAGAATCCCAGAATAGCTCTTCCTCTGATTTAACTAATATTCTTGTACGGGAGGTAGGATGATGTGCCAGTAAGCATGATCAGCCCGTGGACATACACGTAATCAGTATGTGTTCCATTTAACAGAAATCTGTGTGTTTTCTTGTTATTATTAAACACTTGATACACAAAAGGTCTATTATTCAAATTTAACCCTAATCTTACTATGATACACAAAATCTCTGCCTGTCTGTCCACAAACTCCTGCACAATCAGGAGTTGAGCAACCAAACTTGGCACACAGGTACATCTTAGGCCCTAGAAGGTTCCACCTACCAACAGGCTAAAATAACCCGTTTGTAGCGTTTATGCACCTATAACACCTTATAAAAGCAAAGGTATTATTTTAATTTCATGACAATAACATCGAATTTAGCAAATATTGAATATGCTCATTATTGACATCTCCAAATTGTGATTTTTACAGTATCAATAAAGTGACACATTAACTTATGAAGTCAGGTTTACTGTAATTAGGGATTGTAGCATTGGCATATAGTAGTTAACAAAACACGCTAAAATTAAATTGCATTAAAATGCTGGCAATTGTCCTTCGGCTCTGGCTAAAACCTCTTTGAGGACATGTTTAGTATAAAAACTCTGAACATGAACCAATGTTGATTACTTCTTTGTTTTCTTCTTCACACTACCTTTACATGAGTGAAAATTCAATCATTAAAAACTTCTAAAACTGAATCCCATTTATAAGGATTACAAAATCGTGAATGCCACCTTATTTGCTGATTGGTTGATGGCAGTCAATAAGGTGAATGTCAGGCTATATTGATGTTAGACTGATAACTCTTTACATCTATAATGGGCACTGTAGTTTATTTTGAATCAGTCCTGCATAGATTGTTTTTCGGAGGGAAAATAGCCTCTCGAATGTTTACTGTTTTCTCCTGAGTAATGTTTTCTAAAAACTACGGGGCCCAGCTTTTTTAGAAAATTGCTCTGCTTTTTTTACATAATAATATAATAATAAACATTTAAGTAATTAGTAGGAACCAAGGGGCTTGGGGCTGAGGCCCACAGACAGACTGTATACAGTATATAGCAGAATTATTGTTTTGGAGAGAGCTATAAGAGATCACCAAAGCAGAAATATAGTCATTCTTGACAGCAAAGCTGCTTGTTGGTGTTGAATTACTAGTGAAACTACCCCTACTGTGCCTCTCCTCCTACTGCTGTGCACAGAGAATCACCAAAATATCGAATAGGTGCAGGCAAGGTAAAAAATAAATAAATAAAAATTCCACCAAGCCTCAGGAAAATACCACCTCACCACTGTGTCCACACAAAGATAGACCCCCTGTTATGTGTTTGTGAGTGTGTTCCCAACGGGTGTGCTTCTCAGAAGTCAAAGCAAGCAAGCACTCAAAGGTTATTGATAAGCATTTGAGTAGAGGGCGTCCATTCATGACTCCCCTGGGAAGACAGGAATTATACTCTACCTGAGGGAAGATGACAGAGCAAGAGAAAAAGACAGATAGGTAAGGTGGGAGGGTCAGCATGGGAGACAGAGAGAGCCAGGATGACAAGGAGCCAGAAAGACACAGTTAATGAAGAAAAAAAAGAAACTTAAGGAGAGACAGAGAGAGAAGTTTCAGAAAGGAAGAGTGGAACAAGCTAACACAAAGACACAAAGAAAAAGAAGTACTGGAGCAGGACAGGGGCAGGGACTATGTGTGTGTGTGTGTGTGTTCGTTTAAGTAGCTATCTGAGCATGTGTGTGTTTGTGTCAGTAGGAAGTGTGTTCAGGCACGTATGCTCCCCCTAATCAATTATGCATTTATTAATAGAAGGCCTGAGAAGACAGAATTTCAAACAGCTGAACTGTGCAGCAGCTTAGTTAAACAGCTGAATGGTGCAGCTTAGTTAAAGCCTAATTTCTTTTTTAGCAGCACTCCAGCCTCTCTGCTATGAATGCCAATCAGTGTTTAAACCCCACCCCTCCTGGCTATAACCCCCTCCCTTCCCCTGCTGTTCTGAAGAATTCTCATCAGAGCCTCGCCTTTGAAATGTACCAGAACCACCACATCAAACAAGTCCGTTGCACATGCGCAGGCACACACACACACACGCACACACACACACACATACACACACACTTACAAACGCCCGCACATACACACACACATATGCATGCTCATACATACAAACACACGCATACAGCAGTGCCTGCTGATCAAAGAACACACATCACAATATTTGTCCCAGAGTGGCATTTTTTTTTTACCAGTGACCTTGGCCCCCCCAAACCCTTTTCAAAGCACACCTTCATGGACACAACCATCATCTTAACCTGTCCTCACATTTAGTCTCCCTGCTGACGAGGAGTGGAGGACCAACTTTGCAGAATTGTTGAATGCTGATGAGCTTTTACACCCCAAAGAGTTGTATCTTGTATTTCTAACAATCCTGAACCAGAGAATGTGTCCCTGTTTTGAAAGATTCAGTCTCGGTGCTGTTGCAATCGTCTTTTCCATCTGTTCCAAATGACTCTCGGTGGAGCCGTACTATTGTGTGACATGGGGCAAAAACTTCTCTTTTGTTTCTGGCTACCCAGGAAAATGAACCATCCTGGGACGCAAGGAATGCACATCTAAATATGGAAATTCGACGTTGTTCACATTTACATTTGTATTTAAAGTCATAAAACAGTTTCAATACCTGCATTGCTTCATGTGAGTCCCTCAGCAGCAAGCCACAAATTCTGGGTGTACACAGATCACTCACTCACTTGCTAATCTAGTAAAAACGAGTCCAAAACAGTGACAAAGCCTGAATGCTAATGTGAAACTGATGGCTCATTAAGTCATATAGAGGTGTGCGCGCTAAAGAGCGCAAATGTTCGACCAAAGTGAAACATTGCTTTGGTACGCTATCAAATGCCATCATTTAGACTGGAATCACACAGAAGAGCGGCCTCCAACTGATGAATATTTTACCTCATAAAACTGTCATCTCCATATTTAACACAGAAACAAGCCAATGCCCTTGTGAGATGGCTGTCAGTTAATTATAAAACTCTCCTCAGTAAAGAGAGAGAAAAACGCTCCAAATGCAACTCTTAACTCTCCCCCTACTGATATTAGGAGGCGTCAGGGGAAATTTTCACATTTTCCCCCCTTTTCGGGATGAAATTAATGTGACAGAAAGAAAGGCTCATTGCACAGCAGCTAGATAGAGGGATGGGAGGGAGGAGGGTGGGAGGAGGGCAGAAGGGAGAGCCAGGGCACGGAGAAGATGATGGTGGTGGTGGTGGGGGGGAATAGCATGGGATGAGTGAGAGTGCAGGAAGAGGGAGGAAGAGACGAGAAAAAGAGGGAGAGCGGGGGGGGGGGGGGGGGAAAGGGGGGGGGGGGGGGGTGCTTTTTTTTT
>VUQI01056159.1:0-12815 GCA_015106735.1 Paratilapia polleni | reverse complement strand
TATCAAAAAGGAAAGTTTTAAGCCTAATCTTAAAAGTAGAGAGGGTGTCTGTCTCCCGAATCCAAACTGGGAGCTGGTTCCACAGGAGAGGGGCCTGAAAGCTGAAGGCTCTGCCTCCCATTCTACTTTTAAATACCCTAGGAACCACAAGTAAGCCTGCAGTCTGAGAGCGAAGTGCTCTATTGGGATAATATGGTACTATGCAGTCTTTAAGATATGATGGGGCCAAAATCACAGTGGATTTATGACCTGAAACTGTGGTTGGATCTAAATGCAAAGCCAGGCTGTCCTTATCAGTGGAGGTTCTGCTGCACCTCACAACTGAAGATACAAGCATCCAGGGAGGTAGTACACTGCCTCACTAAAGGCCTGCTGATGTGTTATGTCCCTAATGATTAGGAAGTTTCATAAGAATGTATATAAATTCACACTCCACAGGCACTATTTCTTCCTTGCCTGCATTATTTTTTGTGTTTATTCCTTTTCTAGCTGGACACAACCCAAATGTGTGTGCGATCACAAGAAAAGCTCTCAGAGCTTTACTTGCGCATTAATTATTGCTTCAAGACTCATCTGGGAGGGAGGTGGTACTGACAAGAGGTGCTGAAAAGGGGGAAAAGGAAGAGGAGATTGTCAGGAAGACAGTAGGAGTCAGCTACAGGTGTGTGTGTGTGCGTGTGTGTGTGGACACTTATGTTAAACAGTGTTATCCTTATTAAAAAAAAAGAAAGAAAAAGCTCTGCTTCATTTTCCATGTAATATGAGATACTTTAAAGCTTTTAGTGAAGCTGCATTGTGATGGTTATTTTCTTTTTTTGTTTTTCAGCAGCATACAGTACTCTCCATTTAGAACTATTCTGTGTATATGTATGTGCACTTTGCTGTATGCTATGTCCAATTACTGAAGAAAGACAAAAAGTCTGATCATCAAAACAAGTTGACCAGGACCCACCAAACATTTGTGCCCAGGTATCTGTAACTTGATGATCTAGGCATACCTAGATCGGTCCCCAGTTAACTGGTGGATGTTAAGAGGATATAGACTCTGTTAAATAATTACCTCCATCTCATCTTATAGTTGGAGCCAGACAAGCTAAATTTCTTTAAGATGAGGATGCAACAGTGCACAAAACCAACAGCGAACACAACCAGTTTAGTGTGATAGCCCAGAGCACATGTAGGTCAAGCAAAAATGCCCCCATTCATATTCCTCTGTATCACTTATTAGGTTCAAAACACATTACAGCAGGGTTAAGTCGCAGGTCTTTAAGAATAAGTGAGGTTTCAAATTCCTGCAGATAATTCAAGTCATTGTCTTTGAGGACAAATGGGGACAAAATGCAAGTCTTTGAGGAAAAGTCCTTTAGCTCAACTTATGTCACACTCCTTGAGGAAAAGCAGATCCATTATTATGAGCAGGGCTCAGAAGGCCAAACCTACACATCCAGAAAGTTGGGCTTCACTGCACTACTAATGTTTTGTTTTTTTGTTTTTTTAATTTTGATTGTGATTTATTGCCATTATCAACCAAATTCAATTCTATTCAGTAAGTTCTATTTTTGTGTCTTAAACCTGAATCAGGTCCAGGTCCAGGTCCATCTTTGTCTACAACTTCAGTCACTTTAATATTCATCTACTTTGGCTGCTCATCAGTTAAAAATAGAGATCCAGTAAAGGAGAGAGGCCACAAACAAGAACTTTAACATTATAGAATACGATGTATATTCATGTATTAAAGGTGTAATAATAAAAGCCTGGTAGATCATACTAAAAATTTGATTGATCTCAAAGTGATCATATATCATTAAAAAAATATAAAATATTGGAGCATCGCGCTTCAATTTACAACTTCCATAAATGACAGCTACACACATGCATTTATTCAGTTCAGATGAGCAAACGTGAGCGTCCTGGTGGCTGAGCAGGACAGAAAACATGATGCAATCATGCCTTCTGTTAAAGGATCCCCATCACATGTCATTCATCTCCCCCTTGCTTCTTACGGTTCCCTGCCCTGTCATCTGTCAAAGATAGCATGAAATGACACTCAAGATAAGGAAAAGCAAGATGAAAGATACTATTTTTGCTTACTCTTTTCAAGAGGATTGAAGTCTGCATGTTTCTCTCTGTCTCCATCCAATGAATCATGGCTCTAATAGCACACTACTGAGGCAGTGAGGCAGCAAGAATAAAGAGATACGTTCACAAACAAGGATGTCCTTCAACTATACACAGTTTCTATTGGATTTTTAGTATATAATCTCATTTCCTCAAAGCGTAGGTAGACATATGTAAGCACTGTGAAACATCTTTTCTTTCTGAATGGCCTTTCAGTTGAATAAGATCAAATTAACTCTACGAGCGTCAAGTTGAAATAATCTAATCTGATTTCAGTTTGAAAGAAGGTTGCAGAACTCAGTTACACTGTGTGGGGTGTCCACAGAACTGATAACTGGTTTTAACAAAATCACTACGATCAGCAGGTACATTTGCAAGTACTCTTTTGTACTAAGCTACTTCCTCAGTAAAAATCACTCAAGTAGACAGAGACACAAGGTTGGCATTTTGACGACTGCCACAATCGTTTTTTAAAACCAAAGGTTACCATATTTAGATGAGTCATAGATGATGGAGTGCTAAGTTTTCAGTTAATCCTAGCAAGCACTGTTAGCAAACTGGATTTATAAACCATATGGGTGCAACCCAAAGACATTCATAGCTGCTAAATAGTGCTAAGTAACAGACTAATAAAATACTAGAACTTCACTCAACAAAATTGAAGCAGAAACTTCTTGGATGGTCTTTACCACACAGCAGCCCTAATTATTTGTTAGGTCATCAGCATTGTTGAGGCTTAGCAGAGAGCTACTGGCTATTGTTTTGGGAGATGTATAAAAACATGATGCTTTTTGATGCTAAAGCTGGGTATTTTAACACAGGAGCCTATGGGGACTGACTTGCTTTTGGAGCCCTGGCTGCATAGAAGGTTCTCAAGAGCACAGTGGCCTCCATAATTCTCAAATGGAAAAAGTTTGGCACAACCAGGACTCTTCCAAGAGCAAGTGAGGGAGAAAGGCCTTAGTGAGAGGGGTGAGCAAGAACCTGATGGTCACTCTGACTGAGCGCCAGAGATCCTATGTGGAGATGGGACTAAGTTCCAGAAGGACAACCATCACTGCAGCCCTCCACAGATCTGGGCTTTATGGCAGAGTGCAGAGACGGAAGCCTCCCCTCAGTGCAAAACACATGAAAGTCCACTTGGAGTTTGCAAAAACGCACCTGAAGGACTCTCAGACTGTGAGGAACAAGATTCTCTGGTTTGATGAAACCAAGATTGAACTGTTTGGCCTCCATTCTAAACGTTATGTCTGGAGGAAACCAGGCACCGCTCATCACCTACCCAATACCATCCCAATGCTGAAGCATGGTGGTGGCAGCATCATGCTGTGGGGGTATTTTTCAGCAGCAGGGACTGGGAGACTGATCAGGGTTGAGGGAAAGCTGAATGGAGCAAAGTACAGAGATATCCTCAATGAAAACCTGTTCCACAGTGCTCAGAACCTCAGACTGGGCCGAAGGTTCACCTTCCAACATGACAATGACACTAAGCACACATTGAAGACAAAGTGGCTTAGGGACAACTCTGTAAATGTCCTAGAGTGGCCCAGCCAGATCCCTGACTTGAACCCTATCAAACATTTCTGTAGAGACCTGAAAATGGCTGTCAACCGACAGTACCGATCCAACCTGACTGAGTTTGAGAGGATTTGCAAAGAAGAATGGCAGAAAATCCACCAATCCAGGTGTGCAAAGCTTGTTGCATCAAACTCAAAAAGACTCAAGGCTGTAATTGCTGCTGAAACAGCACCAGCTAGGTACTAAGTAAAGGGTTTGAATACTTATGTCACTGTGATGTCAGTTTTTTTCTTTTTAATACATTTACAAAAAATCCTAAAATTCTGTTTTCAGTTTGTCATTATGGGGTACTGAGTGTAGATTGACGAAAAAATGAATTCAAACAACTGTAGCATTAGGCTGCAACATAACAAAATTGAAAAAATTGAAGAGGGTCTGAATATTTTCTGAAGCCACTGTATTGCTAGTGGATGCTGCTGTTTTAAAAATAAAAAAAAATAATGATTTGCCAAAAAATAAGTCTATGTGTGAGGAAACACTGAAGCGAACAGCTTTTGACTATTTCTCTTCTCTGATCACACAGGATATCCACTTAACTGTCAACCTATGAACTCACAGTTATATCTGCAGAAACTTTTGTCAGCATATAATTACAATGGCTAAACGGTGTTTAACTGAAGTGAACACTTGCTGCTCAACTGGCTCATTTGAATGCAAAGGAAGTGGTCGAGGAACACCTGGGAATCCCTGGGAGCAGCTGGAGTACATGGCTGTGAAGAGGGTCATCTGGGATACAAACATAATCTGCTGACAACACAACCTGTGAAAGTGGCAGAAAATGGATGGATGAATCACCTGGTAGACCTCTGTCAAAAGCTTAATCTTCCCTTGGAAATCTCTCTGTTTTTTTTATTTTAACAAAATATATTAAAATGTTCTTCAGCATGTGTAGTCTTTTGCATTGCTCTCGATGTAGACTTAAAATCATTTTTAATGATGGTATAAAATGTTCATTTTTTGTTAACCTTTAACTAAATGTCATCATAGTGTAGTTAAGCACATATACTGTGTGACCATTTTTTTTTCTCTCTCCTGGCATTTAAACTGTACCTTTTGTGCTCAGACTGCCTCAAACACTCTGACACTTCCAACAGTTTTCTCCTACTCTTGGCTCTGTATAATGGTAATGACAGTGGATGTCCTAAAAACGGTCATCTCAACCACACACACCTCCGGTTGTGGGCTCGGCAACTCCATCCACTTGCTCTTCAAACCTCCTTGTTGCAAGGGCCATCCAATCAGAAGAAAGGCAGCCAAAAGGGAGGGGCAAGGGAGCTAAAAGAGTTTGTTTCAGATGATGAATGAACTGAGGGGCTCAGTATAAGAGAAATACGGATTGTTGTGAACTTTGACTCATGCAGAGCTGCTCTAGTAGAGTCTAAGAATAAAAATATGGAGCTCAACATGAGCAGAATAACTCCACTTTAAGATTTTGTCAGTTGTCAGTTTATTTGTTCTTAGTCTTCTGTAACAGGGTAGTGCATGTTCAAGCCTAAAAAGATTTTGCTGTGGTTTCCTCACTAAAACCCAAAGTATTAAAAGGCAGTGCATAAAACAAATGAACTGCAACCATTGGTGCAACACCTGAGTAATACTACAAGAGGTTCGATGTGCCACCATTTTTGTTTAAAAAAATGTTTTGCTGTACCCTTTATCATCTTCACACTAGCTACCTTCTCATTTCTGTAATTTGTACCTCTTCGTCTCCTCTGTCCTTCTGCCTGAGACCTGAAAATCAGTCTAAGAATGCCATGTTGAAGGATGTCTCAAATCCTAAAATGCATCTGGAGGAGACAGGACAGAGGAGGCTGTCAGAGGAGCTATAGTCCTCTATAGACCTATATATGTGGGTGTCAAGGTCAAGGTCAAGGTCAAGGTCAAGGTAAACTTTATTATCCCCAAGGGGCAATTTGTGGTACAGCCAGCAGCAAAAAAAAAAGGCACACACTCAAGCAGACACAACAAAAGAAAAAAGAAAAAAAACAAACACTACAGTCTCTCATTTAAAACATTATCCTTTGCAGAAGTGGTTTTACCATCAGTGTATAACAGAGAAGTGGCACAGCTGGAATATACAAACCATAGTGGGCGAAGGACTCTTTAAACAATGCGTCCCTTTTGATTCATGAGTTGTTTCAGTTATTTAAGATGATCAAACTTCCTGCCCTTCGCTGTTTCTGTGTGTGTGATTTCAAAAAGGTATATCTTATCACATTGCACCAAGTTGGAAATTTAAATGTCATGAGCACTGTTATACCTTACAGTTATACAATACAGCTGTAGTTGGGCTAAAATAAAAAAAAAAAAAATTATGTTGCATTTGTGTCAAACAATATATTTAACTGACATGGCTTTAAAATGAGGCTACAAGGTGAGGATGTCATTTTGTTAAATGACTGTTGCCTTGCCTCCTCCACTCACGTCTCTAGTGGGAGGGACAAAGACTCGAGAAGAGGAGTTGATGATGTACAAATTGAGAAATAAGAAAGGGGGAAAGATTGGCAGAGAGATGGGACTGATTTTGTGTTTGTGTGGAGTTCCTTGAGGAGTTCCTTCATTTGCTGTGACCCAGTGGGTTTGCTTTGGGTGTTGATTAAATTGTTTGAGTGTGCCTCCACCCTGGTCTACTTACGTCGTATGCAGCTAACACTGCTGTCTCTCATTCCGCTGTGTTTGTACGCAGGATCTGCTACAGGGGCTGCGGTCCTAAGGAAGAGTTCGGCTTACTAAGGCTAAAGTGGGTTGCCATGCATGGTGACTGGTCAAAGAGGACAAGTAATCAAGTAATGTTTAAAGTTGTTGGTGGACTATGGAAGCAACACACCTGCAGTGCAGCTGCTCCTTGATATTGAACTATTTGCAGAACCCCTTTTTGAGGAGGACACAGACTGTTCCTGTATTCATATTGCAGGGTCTTTACCCCAAAATATAAAGTGCCTTGAGGCGACCATTGTTGTGATTTGGCACCATATAAATAAAACAGAACTGGTGGTTAGCACTGTTGCCTCACAGCAAGAAGGTCCTGAGTTCGACTCCACCATCTGGCCAGGGCCTTTCTGTGTGGAGTTTGCATGTTCTCCCCGTGTCTTCCTCCCACAGTCCAAAGACATGCAGTTAGTGGGGTTAGGGTAATTGGTAATTCTAAATTGGCTGTAGGTGTGAATGTGAATGTGAATGTGAGTGTGAATGGTTTTCTGTCTCTCTCTGTGTTGGCCCTGCGACAGACTGGCGACCTGTCCAGGGTGTACCCCGCCTCTTGCCCTATGGCAGCTGGGATAGGCTCCAGCCCCCACCCGTGACCCTGAATAGGATAAGCGGAAGGAAATGGATGGATGGATTAATTAAGTGTAATTTACAACATTTCCCATCAAGTTTTGATTATATTAGATCAAAACAAATGTACCTTTAGTGAAATTTAAGTTAGGGGTGACTTAACTTTTACAGAACACATTTAAAAAAAGCTCGAACAGGGTTAAACAAAACAAAAACAAAAAACAAACAAAAAAACACCAGGTGGAACATGGCTGAGTATAAAAAGAGCATCTGAAAATGGCTGAGAGTTTCAGATATAAAGATGGGGAGGGCTTCACCACTTTAGAATAAAGTTTTCAGAAAATCTGGAGAAATCCTATGCCAAGGACTAGGCTGCAAGCAAACACTGAATGGCTGTGATCTTCGGGCATTCAGGCAGTACTGCGGTAAAAGCAGACATGATTCTTAAGTGGAAATCACTGCATGGGCTCAGGAACACTTGCAAAAACCATTATCTGTGAACCCAGTTCGTCACGACATCCAGAAATGCAAGTAAAAAAATAGCATGCACATTTACAAGGAGTATAAAAATCCGATTTCCCCTCCAAGGTTGTCTCTTTGTGCACTTCTGGACGTCCCGCTGTGACCATCTGCACTTGTGCATTTGTAGTTTCTCAACAGACCTCAAACTTGTGCAGAGAGTACACTTCTGTGTCATACTGAGCCAACTTCCATATCCAGAACCATTACTGGATATGGGAGTTGGCTCCATATGAGAGCTGGTTCTCTGGCTACAATCCAGACATCGAAGAGCAGTTTTAAAAGGAATCCACAGTGTCCAAGCCCAAAGGTGGCGGCAGCAGCTCAGGTGTGCAAGCAGGAGAACGCTGATTGTTTTTTTTTTTTTACAGGCTTGGGCACCATGAATTCGTAACTCAGGGTCCAATTGTCAACATACAGTTCTATTAGATCCTGAGGCATTTGAGAGAGAACGTTCCTTCAGGTAGAAATATCTTGGACTGTGGTGCCTGGTATTTCGCACTGGCATACGGGACACTGAAGGGCAGAAGATTTTTGTCCATGCGAACACAATCTTTGCTCACTGTTGGCCGCTGGCCACTGGCAAAATTCAAGCTGAACATTTGCTGTTTTGACACACTCAAGGAGATCGAGTTTGCATCACAGAAGTGCATCTGGTCAGAACAGGACTTCCATGGAGTGATCTAAGCAGGAGTTAAAGTGAGATTTGGCAGGTGGGGAAATGACTCACTGATGCTACAGTAGCAGTAGGGAAAACAGTGGTTGGAGACCGCAGCAAGACCAAAATCACGAAAAAGATTTCAGGTTATATACTGGATATTTAGTGACCCGTGTTGAACAAAACTAAAAGACCACCAAAATCAAAATCAACGACAATCATAAGTTCATTGCATCTGTGTGCAATGAACTTATGATCTTGTTGCTTTGATGAGGTCAGTGATCAGGTCTGTGACCACTCGCAGTGATTTGCTTTGTTCGTCTTCAAACTGACTTTGGTGTATCAAGATAAAAAGACAGCACACTGACTCTGTCTTACTATCAGCTTGCTATTGACTGGGGTCAAGTTGGCAATTACATGGAATCTGTTTGTGATAATACAGCGATTAACCGTGATAAATTGGTGAAAATCGCAAATCTGTTGCTGTTTACATACACAGAAATTCACATTAACTACATACATTCAGAGTCCCACCAGAACCTCAGAGGTCTGAAACAAATTCAGAAATTCCTCTATAAATAGTGATGTTGTTGCTGCAAAATGACAGATGCTCAGCAACCTTGCTTTTACATAGGAATATAACCAATATAACCAAAATACAACCAGTTGGCAACCAGCTGAGAGGAGTGCCTTATTGCAAAGTGATACGTCGCAGACGAACTGCGTTCATTGGTGCAGACTGACTTAGATTGATTGCAACGTGTTGGCAATCTGTCTGCGTTTATAAACAGACAGCAGTTATTTGCAAACCTTCGCCAATCTGTCTGAGTGTGATTGCAGTCAGTCTGAGTTGGACTGTGATTGTTTGGAGAAAGGTTGCCTCCCCATCAGGCAACCTGTGTAATCACCTTGTGAGCAAAAGAGGCTGCCCCTCAACCTCTGGGCATAGAATTTGACAAAACTCAAAGCAATGACCAGGAAACCACCTACTTTTCCTAGTCACAAGGGAGGTTGCCGTGCTATTTTTACTCATCATACGCATTAAAAACAAGTCACACAATAATAAGTCATAATAATAATAAGTCACTAAAACCTCTACCACAATACTGCAAACTACCCAGTTTAGCCTGCACTCACTGTCACCTAAAAACTTTGATAAACATTAATTGAGTAATGTTTAATTTCTTGTCAAAGATATTTCTTGATGTGAAATGGCAAGATAACTTTAGCAACATGACATGTTTTTTAGGGAAGGCCTTGCTTATTTTAACAAGACAATGTTAAACCTCATCTTGCACATTTTCCAACAGTATGACTCCATGGCCCAGACCTGTCACCCAATGAAAACATGTGACACATTATAAAATGAAAAAATATGACAAGGAGGCCTCAAACTGTGCAAACTGAGCGCCCATAACAAAGAGTGAAAAAAAAAATCTGTCATGCTCAAAATGAGCAGAACAAAACTTGTGTTTCAATTTTTTTTATGTCTATTTTCAATTACTATTTTCCATCAGAGTATACGTGAAAAATCACTGAATTCTGTCGTTATTTTACGCAGCGTCCACATTTTTGTTTTTTATGAAATGGGGTTGCAAAACTGTTCACCATTACAACAGTGAATGGAAAAAGCGTATGGTGCCAGATAGCAACCTGTTGCAAAACTACAAAACTGCTCATCCTCCTTCCCCAAATCAATGTCCAATTAAATCACGGAAGTCAAGACATCTGGGTCTCGTCTTTATGCCAACTCAGGAGTGAGACACCATTGTGTCACATCAGGAAGTTCTGACATTTTAGAGCTCTTTAAAAAAAAGGATCTAATTCCTCAATCTGAAGCAGTGGTAACGGGGAGCCCTAGAGTCACCATCATGAAAATAAAAAGGTAAGAAAACCTCCTTCATTCTCTGTAAATCTTCTTCTTGTTGTCTTTATTTGTTCTTTTTCGTTTTGAGCCTTTGCGCCTCTTGGTTTCAAAATAAAGTTCATATGTTTCCTGTGTTCCCACATGTCCTTTTCTACATTTAACCGATGGTTGTTTATCAGTGACTAAATAAGTGCTTTATGCTTGAGCTTGCCACATCCTAACAATTGGCAACACATCAGCTGTGTGTCCGAGAGCCACACATGCATGTAAATCTTTTTTAACGGCCACTGTTAAATGCCGACTGTAGAGAATTGGCTTTATATGGTTTTTCACTGCATCAGCGTGCTCACATTTGGAGATGCTCTGAGACCTTAATTTCAAAAACACAACTCTGTGGGACTCATTTTGGTGGGGAGGTAATGTATTTATTTATTCTTATGATACATCAGAACGTTACTGTTTGGTCAAATTTCCATGGAGGCAATAAATCTGTGTTCTACCAATTTAGGAAAAGCATGTGCAATTAAAAGTCAGCAACAGTCCGCTAAAGCAGTGCACTTACAGGTCACATTTTTTAAAACAAGGGTTTAGCTATGACAGTCACTTTAAATTCAGAACCAATTATCTAACATATTTCCTAATGCAGATGTAAGGAACAACCTAACCACAGTGGAGAAGCAAAACATGACTAATGGCATTTCTCTTTTTTAAACCACTTAAGCATAAACATTACTATACAGCGGTCTTCCTATGATCATTATCATTGGGGAAACGATATAAAATGTTTCCTTAAGTTATTTACACCTCCAGTTGTGTACGTTTTCACTCTTATTTTGACTTAAAGGATATAATACGGTTAGGAAATTTTGTAACATGACTAAAACTCTGTTGTCCCCAGAGGTGTACAAAACATTTTCAGAGAGTCATACATTATAGAGTGTTTTTGTTTGTTTGCTTGTTTTTTCTTTCTTGAAATCTCTTTCGATATTGTTATGGTTTCAAGGAGAACAACCCAAACACAAGACACAAGAGGTAGAGTGGAAGCCAAAGTCTAAAAAATTAATTCCAAGCTAGAAGTCATTAAAGGAGGTCAGTCAGTGAGGCAAACAGAGCAGCAAAGGGGCAGGCAAAAGCAACACAGTCCAAAATCACTTTCATGAAGAAATCAACTAGGAGCAAACAAAAATACATGATGAATACCTGAACTAGAAAAAGGAAACACAAACTTACAGAAGCTTCATGTGGAATGTTGCAAGACAATCTGGCAACAAGTAAGTGAACAACAGGTGGTATATGTAGTAGGAAGACTGGATATTTAGTGACCCGTGTTGCACAAAACTAAAAAAACCAGAAGCAAACTGACCAAAATTCAATAAAGTCAGTGGTTCCAAAATAAAATAGGAACTAAACACAAACCTCAAACCATGACACACATGCACATCACATGACGATCCATGTACACTGTGCATGTGTGTGTCTTTGTAAACGGAAATCAAATCAAGTAGGACAAATAGTGACCGACCCACTTGGGATGTGAACGTGGGTGTATACATCATCGTTTCGAAAAGTCTTTTCTGGCCTGTCTACACTTAAACACTGCAAATAGTGTTTTAATATCTTCACCCCTTTGGAGTTTTCAAAAGGTCAATTTTAAACTTGCAAAATCAGCCTTTTTGTTCTCAAAAAAAAAGAACAAAAAAACAAACTTGTGGCTTGTAGTTGTGTTTATGGATGCATCCCTACTGAAACAACAATGATTACACCCTGCATCATATTTGCTGTATGAAATCTAACACTTGTTCTTTACCAATTTTGGGTTGCTGATTTCAAAAATATCAAATTTTAAAAGTGGCAACATGATCCAGATATTTTTTACTATATCTGTGGATGCTTCACTACATCCCAACAGTGACAAAACATAACAGATTTTATGAAAAAGGCAGACTTTGATTATTTTGGTATGAAATTGGGCGACCAAGACAAGCCATGGGCACCTCATTCGTGTGGAAAACCTCCGAGCATGGACTAAGGGAAAGAGAAAGAGCTTGGGTTTTGGTATTCCAACGGTATGGAGGGAGCCACAGAATCACTTTGATGACTGCTACTTCTGCTTAGTGAATATTTCTGGATACAGTTACAAAACTAAATCATCTATCAGTTCCCCTAACCTGCCATCAGTAATGAGACCTGTACCACATTCACATGAAATACCACCTCCCATTTTTACTGGCTTAGTTGATGAGAGAGAAGAGTCTGATGATGTTTTGTCTCCAGATGCACAACATTCTAGTGATGAGGACTTTGAAGATCCATCTTCTAGTAGCTCATCTGTCCCCCAGTTATTCACTCAGCCAGAGTTAAAAGCCAAAGGAAGCAGCTGAGTTGCTTGGGTCTAGGCTCAGTGAGAAGAACCTCCTGACTCCAGGAACCAAATTTTCTTTTTATAAGCATTATGAGAAGGATCTTCTTCCATTCTTTGAAATGGATGATGACTGTCTGTTGTGTTGATGTTGAAGGTCTTTTTTGGCAGGATTTTGGCTGCCTTTTGTTCCATTCTCTGTCGGGATGATCCCACACTGCTTCCATAATGTTGAGGTCGGGACTCTAGGGAGGCCAATCCATGACTGACAGTGTTCCATTGTGTGTTTTTCTATCCAGGTATGTTTTTACTTCATTGGCAGTGTGTTTGAGATCATTGTCATGCTGATAAAGAAGCCAATCAGATGCTTTCCAGATGGTATTGCATGGTGGATCAAAATCTGATGGTACATTTCTGCATTCATAATTCCATCAATTTTGACA
>VUQI01056158.1:15963-30803 GCA_015106735.1 Paratilapia polleni | reverse complement strand
GATTGCAGCCATTCCCCAACTCTCTGTGAATGGTACTCATGGGCATTGATCAATGGTCATGACAATTTGCATAATCATGAAACTGACCTCACAGCCCATTGTTAGTCAGTGGTGCTAGTTTCGGTCATTATGCAAATGTACTGTTTATAAGGTTGGGGAAACCTGCAGTCAGCTGAGACTGAGGAAGTCACTCGGATGAGTGACGAAACGTTTCTCCCACAGAAAACGCTACGTCCAGATGAACAGAATCAACCTTCTGGGGTTGTATTGTATTGTTTCTTCAGCTTCTAAAATTACTTAAAAATAATTTTAAGCATTCCACTATGATTTCCCTCTGGCTAAAATTTATGTTTATTTATTATACGTTTATACCCAAACAAATTCAGAGATTAAAAGGGCAGGAAAAAATCCTCACACAGTTCAGGAGCTAAAACTGAATTAAATTAAATTAATCTGACTTGTGTGTTTTAGGTAAATTGATCAAAATGTAGACCATTCCAATAAGGTAGCTGCTGATGCATTAAGCCAGTTATTGACAGCGTAGCCATTCTAAAAGATGATTTAACAAGCAAATATTTGACTTTTCTAAATTGTATTTTTTTTTTAATTAGCTAGTTTTTAGCACCTCTTTATTCGTTTAAAAGTATAAGATTAGTGCTGATGAAAAGCACTAATTGAGCTAAAGCATAACAGAGCTCTTGTTACAGTTGTTGTGTCAGTTTCACTGTGAGGAAAATGAAATTTAGCCTTTTTGTGTCTGCACTCCATACTCAGCTTATTGAAATGCAGAACCAGCCGGACCATTAAAATGCCACGGCAGCGATACAGACACAGATGAATTTGCAATCTGCCAGGCAGGCCAGCTGTTGCCCCTCTACCACCACCCACTGTCAACCCTCCAGGGAAGCCTCCAGAAACTTCCTCACCAGCAAGCAAGTACAAAGGCCTCAAGGGGAGCTGGTTTTTAATTACTGGGCTGTGTCCTCTGAATATCGTACCAATAGATTATCTCACTGCATCCCAAAGAAAGAAAAAAAGAAATGAGGAGTGTTTGTGGAAGCCAGGTATGTCCGCAGAGAGGTAGTCATTATTCCATCCCGATGTCTGACTGTGTTATGACTAGAGGCCAGACTTTGAAGTTATAATGTAGTCTGCGTTTTTGCCTCACTAACGTTTAGAATTAGCATCTTTCTTTGGAAGCTTTCAGATACAAAATCTGTGATTAATCAGGCATTTTGGGAGTTTCTAAAGAAGACTCAGTTTTTAAAAAAATCTCTTGTAGCATTTTATTTCCGTAGTTGGGCCTTTAAAATTTAATGTCACATTTTGGGTTTTCCTCAAACCATTATTTTTTTAAGGAAGCCAGGAGGGGGCTCAGTGGAAATTAATGTAAAACCTTTGAGTTGCCTAGAAAGCATTTTATATTTACTTCTACAGAAAAAAGTTTGCTGAGCACACATTTTTTTTTATATAGCAGCACCATTCATAGCCACACAACTCCATTGATCAACACAAGGGATTCTCACTGACCAGACAGTCTTCCTGCAACCAAGCAACTGTACTTGTAGCACATGGTGCTTAGATGCCTTGCTCAGGACCTCACTGAAACAGGGCAGAGTTTGGTTCATATCTGTTTGTCTTCTTATTTGCAGACTCTGCCATAATACCACCAAGGTCTTCTTAAATGGGACCAGTTATACTTATTTCACTACTACTAGAGTAGCTTTGCATGTTTCAGAGTTCAAAATAATCCTATTTATTTTATATTGGGCCTCAGTGCTGCCCCCTCAGTTCATCAACTGTCTGATACAAGACGCTTTAGCTCATCTCCCTTTAAGGCCACCCTCTCTTTGCGCCAGCTTTCTTCTGATTGCCTTCCCCTTGTAAACAGAAGGTTTGAACAGCAGGTGGGTCGGGATGCTGTGCTTACAGCCAGAACTGTGTGCCTGAGATGACCATTTTAAGAATATTTGCTGTCACTGACATCATATAGAACCAAGAGTAGAAAAAAATATTGTGCAAACTGAAGCCCAAGCTTTTGGTACATATGGTACATATGGATAAACAAATTATTATTATCACAAGTGCAGTATACTACTGTACACAGTGTGTGTGTATATGTGTGTTTACACCAACGAAAAATCCCTCTCCTTTGGCATCTTTTTATACACAGCACATCTTTTGTCCTGTTTTCAATACTGGTTCTTCATTGAAAGAGCTGCCATCTATCCAAAAGATAGAGGCCAGCTAATATTCTGGCTGTCAGTCATTGAGATACCACTCTCCCCTTGCTTTCTCCTTGTGTCTCCCTGCCTCCCCTTTCTGTCTCCCAGTTTAGTAATTTTCCCTTTCCTTTATATCTGTACTTTACATTCTCCACATTTTCCTTTTGTCTAATTTTATGGCTTTAGTTTTCTCATTGTGTCTTATTCAGCTATATTACACTCAGCTATATTAAATATGTCAATTAATAACAAATGAAATAATGCTGCCTTGCAATGAAACAGACATTTTCTTCAACTGGTCTTGAGATTCTGATTTCATATGGACTCTAGGCTGATTGGTTCCAGGGTGCAGCTCTGCAACAGACGTGCTCTTTAACACACCATCCTGCTGGTTCATACAGCAACTGTTCTCTAATATGGCCCAACACTTTCCACTCTGACAGGGCAGCTCTTTCCTTTATTTTCTCATCCCCATTGGAGACAATGCTGTCAGAGTGCATCGGATTTTTTCAATTGATCCACCACTCTGGCTGGTTGAGGGCTAGGATAAGGCCTTCTAACTGAGAATAGGATCAATAACTGTATTTGACAGTATATGGTGATGACTAACACATAGACTGTATTTTTGTCATTGGATTCAGGGGTGTGTTTGGCCATAAGACCTGCTGTGAAACCAGCAGGAAGAGCCACTTACCCAACCGCGAGTATTTGATTACACTTTGTTTTAATGAATAAATACATTACTGTTTAACTTTTACTATGACTATAGCACGATTTCTAGAAGAGAAATTGAATAAATCAGCAAGTCAACACTGTCAGAACCGCAGGTGAGACCTGGTCACCTCTCTTTTTCAAATTTTACAGATCTCATACCAGGAGAGTGTTGTATGCTTCCATTATTCTGAATAAAATTATTCAGCTAATGCCCAACTAAATGGATTTAGTAGCATTTGTTTATGATTGTGGTGGAGATGTAATGGACTAGACATAGTATTCATACTGACACAGTAACCAATGCTGGAGTTCCAGTTTGGTGGTAAAATTCTGTGTTTTATACCAACAGTCACCTCACCTTCAAACAACAGCTTACTTTTAAGTATACTTGCCATAACAAACAAACAAACAAAAAAAAAAGTGTGAAACCTTTGGAATGATCAGGATTTCTGCATTATTTATAAAAATGTGGTCTGATCTTCATCAATTTGAGTCACAATTAAAGACCAACACAATCTGTCCAAACTAATAATACAAAAGCAGTTGTAGTTTTTATTATATTTATACATTTTTTTATTTAATTTAATTTTTTGTCTTTATTGAACACACTAGGTAATCACTCACAGTCCAGGCTGAGAAAACCTTTTACCGACTTCTCCAAAAGCTAATTGGAGTCATGTTTTTCTTCAGGGCTTGGATCCCTTGCGGTCATTTAAGAAACAGTGAATTAGAAATTTTATCAAGAAATTTTACAGGAGAATGTCAGAGCAGCAGCCCATGACCTGGAGCCTTGGAGAGGTTGCATAATGCAGCAAGACAATGACCCAAAGCACACGAGTAATTTAACAACAGAATGGTAGGCGAAAAAAAGAGAAATTGTGTTTTGACATAATCAAACCAGAGTCCTGATCTTAACCCAACTGATGTACTGCGACATGACCCAAAGAAAGCTTTTTAATCAGACATTCCCAGAAATATTGATGAGCAGACACTGTTTTGTAGTAGAAGAAATGGTCCAAAATTAATTCTAATCCTTGTTTAAGTCTCTTAAGCTACTATATGAAAAGTCTCATGGACGTTGTTGCTTCTAAAATAGGTTCTTTAAGCAACAGCTTACTAAATTCAACAGTTCATTTACTTTTTCTAGACTGCACTGATAGTAATGATGACCTAATCTATGAAAGACATGCAAAGTGCAACTGTTTTTTGTGTCAGATTGTATTTGTCTATAATTGTGACTTGGATGAAGACCAGACCACATTTTATCAGAAATTCTCACACTTCCAAAGTGTTTACTGACTTTTTCTTGCAGCCGTATGTTGGGACAGTTTGACCAAGATGTTTTACAGCTGGAAAGCTCCAATACAATATGTTAAAAGAAATAAAAAAGGAGTAAAAGTTTATTTTACAATAATAATAATTTTTAAAGACTATAGTAGGAGTAGAAAATATGGACATGATCCTCATATCTGCCATTGGATTTTTACTTTTATGTTGCACTATCAATTTGCAACATATATATACATATATAACATATATAACATATAATATATGTGTATGTATATATGTATGTGTGTATGTATATGTGTATGTCTATGTGTATGTATATGTATATATATATGTATGTATGTGTGTGTGTATGTGTGTATATGTGTATATGTGTATATATATGTATGTATATATGTATATGTGCTATGTTCACTTGTATTTATTGCCTGATACTGGTATCGTATATTACCTTGAAAATGAGCCGACTTAATACCGTGCCTTTAATGGCTCTCCATCAAACACACCAAAATAATAATAATATTATTAACAATAAACAAATCTAAAACTGCCCTTAAGCAGTCCTGTGCTTTAATATGCAAAACTGCAATGTTGCTGAAAAACAGTGGTGCACCGCAAGTATATTTAAAATTATACAATATAAAATGTATGTAAAAAAAAAAAAAAAATGTCTCTACAGATGATATGTTTACACATTACATAAGCATACATACAAACATGCATTTACACATATATATTTAAGGTATATAAAAAATTATAAAACTCACTACCAGAGTATAAACAGTAGTAGAAATTTCACTATATTTTCCTGTCCTCTTCTGGCTTGCAGTCATATTTTGTAGTCTTATTTTGTAAATGTCTTTTATGTGGTGAAAAGGTAAAGGAGTGTGTTAACAATCATACTGAAGATCAACATCTTTTATTCATGATAAAGCTGTTGGTTTGTCTTATTCTTTTGGCATTACAAGCAAAAGTTACTATAGTTGTTAATCAAAATATTATATTTTATCTATAGCTCTGCTCTCTCTGTAATTATTTTCTACACACAGTTTGACTTCATATGCAGCAAACTGTCTTCATAGTTGCTTGCAATAGTTTAACTCTAACAGCACCATCTCTGATTGGCCGGGCTGTCACTTTAGGGCTTAGTAGGCTCTGAGTGTTCAGCTGTCTAAACCCAGCATATTTCGCTTCTGCCTCATCGGTTTAACAAAGCGTGGCTGCCTCTCAGTTGAGGGGTTCACCAGCCAGCACCCGTGGGCTCCTTCCACACCCGGGAATTACATAACACTGTCAGAAAAGAAGGGTTACTTTAGAGCTCACTGCTCTCTAGAATGGTATAATAAGGATAAGGATGGAGCTGCTTCTGAGATTCTGCATTTACATTTTTACATGTAGCATTTAACTGCCACTTTTATCCAAAGAGCCTGACAGTGTGAGAGCAGGTAGGTGGTTCATTATTTTGCTCAAGGACATTTTGACAGGATTCTGTGCTGTTGATGGACAGACTGACTCATGCTTCTAAAGCTAAATGTTGAAGTACTGACCTTGTAATTTTTCTACCCTTACTTCACTTTGTTCTAACATGTCTCATGTTTAAAAATGATCTTAGCCTCCTCAGTGCAAGCAGAAAAACCCACAAAGTCAGTTTATTTGTTCATAGGGTCAAATCTTCTATTGTTGAGAGATTTACTGAGTTACTGGCTTCTACACCATTCCATTCCCAGATAAGTTTAGTTTTTTTCCCAACAGTTTGAATAGCGTAACTCCAGATCTACCTCAGGTGGCAGAATAGTGTTAATTTTTTTCCATTTTAATGTCAAATAATCTGTGTTCACATATGCACTGCAGCCCCAAACATTTCTAAACAAGAGCTGCAGGTGAGAACACAAATGTCCGATGCAGTCAGATCGGGCGTTTAACGGGCCTTTAACCTACCAGCTCCCTCGTAAGAAATCCGTGTCACGTCCGATTGCACCGATGTGAGAGTAGTTCAGGTGAAGTTAGTTACAGCATGCAATTGGTAATCATGCCTCTTGCCTACGGCACGCTCTACTTGGGCTGCATTCTCACATAAACCACAGAATTTACCATAGTGAGATGCAGCTGAAGCAGACTAACTCCTGCTGGGTACTACATGAGAGAAAGGGCAACTTTGGACAATGTCCTGACTGATTCTCCTGATATCTGTCCAGAGGTCTTGTATGTAAAAGGGCTACATAGAGGAGTTTTAATGGTACTTTAACAAAAGACTACTGTGTTTAAGTACCATTAAAACTCTTGTTTGTATTTAAACATGTATATG
The DNA here is from genome assembly GCA_015106735.1 of Paratilapia polleni. Taxonomy (NCBI): domain Eukaryota; kingdom Metazoa; phylum Chordata; class Actinopteri; order Cichliformes; family Cichlidae; genus Paratilapia; species Paratilapia polleni. The sequence continues at coordinate 24,272 of VUQI01056158.1, read as the reverse complement.
TTTCTATGCAAGTATACATACACCATTCAGTCAATACTTGGAAATGTCTGCTTTCTCCATTGAAAAGACTCTCATACTGCTTCCTGACACGTATCGCATTATAATGAAGTAGACCCATAGCACAGTATTCTGTTAGTGGAAAAATTACCTTTCTACCTGATACTGTGGACACTTCCATTAAGACAGAATGACAGAAGTCCATCAAGGTCACAAGCCAGTACTCCTAAAGGTTCCCTGGCTTTATTCTTCCTCTCTGCAGAGACATGAGGGAAGCCAAGAGAGCCTTATAGCTAGCAAGACAAACAATAGGTGACCAGGGAACTTAACCTGTCAGCCACACTTAAGACAAAGTGTGGTGTCAACTCTGTTACCCAGCTCCTGAATAAATTGTTTTTAATAATAAAATGACAGGTGTTGCTTATATTACCTTCAAGTGTAATATAAATTAAGGCACAGCTCCCATGGCTGTAATTAACATTTAAAACATCCCCCATTAAGCATCTGCCCTTTTACTACTTTTCTCCCTAGTGCAGTAGAAATAGTTTAGTGTCAGCCATTAAAGCCTGCTCTTTCTCACATTTTAAAGCTAGAACCAAAAACCTTTTATTTTAAAACAAAACTGTTCTGAAACTTGGACCTACACTTAATTAAAAGGTGAGTTCAAGATGCTTCCCGACCCCCAAAAAGGTTTTGATTCTATCATTTGTTTGTTCCTGAGCTGTTTTAATACTTCTCTTCTTTATTTTATTTTATTTTATTTTTGCTACTACCTGCTGTCCTTTTAGCTCCAGTAAAGTTTTTAAGAAGTACTATACAAATGAGTTGAAAATGATTATAAATATGTAATGAAAATGAAAGGGGAGGAAAAAGGAAAGTAATGTGATTATTAGAGTTAAATGCCCTGATTGTTACCTGAACAAAAGAAATCAGAAGGAGAAAGTACTGCAGAGGTAAAGCCACAATGGACAACTCCGTACAAGGCCACATTGCTTTCTATTTTATAACACCCACTTGCATTAAGCTGATAAATATGCAGGTTTTCTTATTAGCTGATCTCGTAGAAATATTGCCAACTGAATGTGCTTTTGAGCCATCCCAGTCGAGTGAATGGCCTTCTGAGGTTCCTACCAAGACTTTCTGTTGCTCTCCTTCTATGCCTCCTCCGATAATTAGGTCCTTTTTTGTTGGCTGAAGGGAAGCTTCCATTATTACAGGAAGATGCTTAACGATAGCTACAGAAGCACTTTCCTGTGAACATAATTTTTTGGTTGCAATTGAGCCTTCATTTTCCTGGATGATGATGATGTATCTGCTGTCAGAAGTAGGTACTTAAAGGGAGAATTAAAGTGTTAAATGCTGTTATTCTATAGCCACATTTGTTATACTGATAAGTTAAAGCAATACAGTTTTTTACTGCCCATTTATTAAGACAGGATGAAAACTAATTTAAACTGTTGAAAATTTAATTAATGTGTTATACAGTAATTTTACCAAACTTACTCTATTATACATTCTGCTCTGTTTTTTAGTCATGCTTTCGAAAATCATAGGTAAAGCAGAGAAAACAATTTGATTTATACATAAATATTGTTCTTTGGCAGAAGGAAGCCTCTGGACTTCATAAGCCTGTGGCTGCTTCCACCAGTCAGCTCAGTGTGGTTAATGAAATGCTGTTGGATGTAGACAGATGTGGAGGTTGAGTGCAGGTTTGGACATATCAGCAGTTTTTATTTTTAGCTGTGCGTGTTAAGTAGGTAACCTGTTGGTGAGGTCTGAGTAATGGACTGTCTGCCCAACAAGCCCCCAGGCTACGATTAGAGAGAGCCTGTTGTTCTCCTGTGTACATATATCACCCTCTCTTTATATCTCTCCTTTTCGACTTCTGCCTCAATCTGTCTCTCCCTATTTATCTATCTTGATCTTTCTCTATATCTTTCTTCCTTGCTCTTTGCTTCTCCAGTTCTTCTCTCATTATTCTCTTCTCTTTTCAGTCTTGTTTTCCGCCTTTAGTCAGTCAGTTTTAAAGCCATCAGGGGATGAATCTGATGGGTACACACAATACACGGCTACAAGAATGCACGGACACAGTAGATTTGAATCAGACTGATGGAAAAGTGTTGATGTAATCCCTCTGTCTGTGCTCATGCTTTTTTATTCCTCGTGTATTTGTTTTGTCATCTTCAAAATTTGACTCTTTCCTATATATAATATTTAGCTTATTTGTGTGCTGCCATTGTATGACGTTTATGTGTTTATGTTGTTCGTTTTACTCTGTGTAAGTAGAAGTTGATTCTGTTTGGTTGGGGTTGCATTGCAGCACTGGCATTTGTGCTGGCATGAATTCATTTGGTGTATATTTTATAACCCTCTCGTGATTATTTGTTTATACTGTATTTCTATTTTCAACAGGCTTTATTGTTAAACTGTCTATTTTAGGCTTACCCACTCACTCCTGTGGAGGAGCTCTTTGCCAGTTCAGAATGATCCAAAAATCCTTTCTCATACCAGTTGTGTAAACTAACATCCCAAATTGCCTTCCTTTTTGGAGTATTAGAGGATTACCTGCAGCTAAGAATAGCTTTGTCTTTTATTGAGATGGTGCCTCTCCCACCTTGGTCTTATCACAGCCACAGATCCTCTGTCCTACTGTTACCCCTGTCTGGAAGCTAACAATCACTAACAGCCTTCTGGATCCCCCTCACTGTCTTTTCCGTTGATTCTCCTGTGGCAGCTGTAAAAAGATATTCAGGCTAAAGGTCCTTTGGATCATGGTGATTGCGGTAGTGATGCTGAGCTCCCTGCTTCTGTCTGTGCCACACTCATTGATAACATCCAGCTCTCTGTCGGCTCTGAGATGATGACCCAGAGGTGTCAAAATGTGTTGGGCTCTCTCTCCAGGCCATGTGGGGAAACACTCTTGGATTAGCCCCATTAAGCTTATAGAGTCTGTTATCAAAATGCATAGCATAACTTGGTTATGTAAGTACAGAGTCTTCTGACCTGGTCACCCTGATTGTTAAGTTTATGGTTTTCTGATAAAGGTTAGGGTTTGACAACCATTAGTATAATTGGGACTTTAATTCCTCATTGGGTGAGCTAGAAGATGTCCTTCTCAGTGCAGGGATGAGTGGAAAAATCTGTCGAGCCCCTTGGAGGAGTGCTCATAGAGCTGAAGTTATAGATTGTAGAACTGCAGTTTAAATGGTTTTGTGTTTTTACAATGGTGTACATCAGTGAAGCTGAACTAGGGCATTGTGATGGAGAACGTATGCTGCTTATGAGGCTGCAGTTCCATCCTTAACACCTTAGCCTCCCTGCAGAGATCAAAGAGCTGCAGGCTTTAGCAGTCGCTTGTGTGCGGACACATTCACACAAAAGAGTAGCGTTTAGCTCTTGTTCCACCACACACTTAGTAAGAAAAGATATACACTAAACTGTGCAGGTCACGAGTAAATTTAAGAAACACTTTACTATAAAACTAAATTAACTTTGGGAGCAGTGAGAGGTAAGACAACAGCAACTGTAACCATGCAGCAAGCTTACACTGTCAATTTGAGTTGCATTCTACTAAAGATAATACAAGGTGCATTCAGTAGTTCTACAACTTAGTATTTCTGTGCTTCAGTATTGCAATGGGGTCTGGAGAGATGATGATAAAAATGATAATTTCATCCTTTTGCAGACCCCATAATAATAATAAATTAGCCTTTAAAAAATAATTTAATACTATTTTTTTATGTCTTTATGTCTTGTCCCAGCATAGAGAGGCTCCTGAAGAAATTCACAGCATCTTACTGTTACAGATAAAACCTTTCAATTTCATAAAAAGAAGAGTGCATTGGTGCATGAAAAATGTGGACCATAAGTGTCAAAGAAAAGGTTTTTCTTGTATGCTTGCATGCTAACACAATAGTGCTAAAATAGCTTTGTATGCTTGCTTTTTACATTGAAAATTAGAGAAGATGAGGCAAATATTTAGGAGGACATGTGGAGGTGGAGACGGATAGAAAGGAAGGAAATGAAGTAGCAAAGAAGACAAAAGAGATCATAGAAAACAGAAGAAAGCAGAGAAAGCAATTGAAGAGAGGTTACAGTGGGAGATGAAGTGGAAAGTACAATATGGAAATAGAAAAAGGGAGAAGATAAGGTACAAAAAGGAACAAAGGAGCTGGGAGTAAAGAATTCAAGGAGAAAAGGAAATACGCAGGAGGAAATTAAAGAGAAGGGGAAGAAGGGATATAAACAAGAGGGATGGAGATTAAGCAGTTTAGAGGACGTCCTCTCTCTCTCTCTTTTTTTTTTTTTTGGTGTTTTTTGAGTAATGAGGCTGTTAATTAGCAGAGGCATGCATGGTTTATTAAATCAAAGTGTTTACAACTTTCACTGTCAAACAGATTCTTGCTGGTTCATGATGATGTTGCAGTGGTAATTGCGGTGTCATAAATGGGTTTTTTAATAATGATGGGATAACAAATTAAAAGCATTCCATTAATAATTAATCTATAATTATTTTAAAAGTAATATTTTTACTCACTAAATTAATAATTAAACTGTTCTTTCTGTGGCTATCCTCCAAGAAACCATACAATATAAAAAATTTTTTTTGCATTTTTCTCTGAATAAAGTTAAAATAGTTGGAAAACATCTAATTTAAAGGGTCATTTCCTGTCTATCACTTGTCTTTGTTAGGATACAAATAAATCTGCATAGAGGAAGAATGTGGCATTTCATTTTAGATAAAAAAAACCCAGTTTCGTTTATCAAATTGCTTGTTTTATCTCATCAGTTCTGAACAGTTAAAATACAGTACTATGCAAAAGTCTTGAGCACGCCTCATTTCTTTGTTTTGTTAAGAAAATGGGAAATAGGGCAACAATTTATTGAAACATGTGCAAACATATATGGAAATACAGTATGTAAAGGAAAAACAATTCTAACAAGCTTGAATGTCAATATTTAGTATGACCACCTTTATTCTTCAACAAGCTTTCTTGTAATTTCTTTAATAGTTCAATGCTCTTCTTTGGATGTTGGCTGCCTTTTGTTCTTTTCTCTGTCAAGATGATCCCATACTGCTCCAGTAACACTGAGGTCTGGGCTCTGGGGAGGCCTGTCCATGACTGTTCAGTTGTGTGTTTTTCTGTCCAGGTGTGCTTTTACTGCATTAGCAGTGTGTTTGGGATCATTGTCATACTGAAAAATGAAGCTGTTAACAATCAGACGCTTTCAAGATGATACTGCATGGTGGATCAAAATCTGATGGTACTTTTCTGCATTCATAATCCCATCAATTTTGACAAGATCTCCAACACCACTGGCTGAAATGCAGCCCCAAACCATGACGAAGCCTCCACCGTGTTTTACAGATGGCTGTAGACACTCACTGTTGTGCCTCTCTCCTGACCTCCTCTGTGCATATTGACGACGATTTGAACATAAATTTCAAATTTGGATTCATTACTCCTGTTGCCATTGATTTTCAGTCCAGTTTTTGTTTTCTTTGCCTGCCACTTCTTCTTTTTTCCTCCACTTGTCCAGTTTTCTCAGATTTTTTTTTTAAGGACACACTGCACACCATGCCGAGACATGCCAGGTTTTTGGCTAATAATTCTTTGGGAATCACCTTGTCGGTGCAAAGATTACTATTTTGTGCCTGTCGAACGGTTATCTTTGATAATTTTCATAAATTCAGCCAAAGAAATAAGAACAAATATATGTTTTTGTGACAGGCTGCTAGTAGCAAAGTGCTTAAAGATACAATTTAAAATTGGCTCTTTGCTAAGTTGTCTGTTATGTGTAGACACAACACTGGTTCATCCCTCCAGTTACATTCCTGTTTTATGTTTGAATGATTCATAGGTCAGTGTTAAGTGGCTTAACAAACAAAAAAAAACATTCCTCTGAAAATGGTCAGGTACAAGGACTGGACTGAAAATGAGTGAAAAAGCAGCCAATGTCCAAAGAAACACTTTGAAAGACCTTCAGAAAACCTGGAGAACTATTGCTCAAGACCACTTTAAAAAATTACAAGGAAGTCTGGCTTCTTAGAAGAAAAATATAAAGAAATGAGAGCTCACTCAATACTTTTGCACAGTTAAGGCACCAATGAACACTTTAAATCAATGAAAAACAAAACCCTCAACTCCAACAACATTCCTGAAGAACTGCATCTTTTTTTTTAAATTTAATTTAACTATTTAATTCATTTCTTTTGCTGCAGTATGAGTGCCATCCAAAACTGTTCCATATCGAGCGTATAATGCACAGAATGACGCACTACCTCCTCACTACAAATCTCATTAAAGCATTACACACAGCTGTGCCATCAGCTTCCATCAAACTGTTTGGTGTGTGTGTGTGTGTGTGTGTGTGTGTGTGGCGGATATATCTGAAGTACCTAATGTATTTGCATTTGTATTAATACAAAATAAGACTATTGTAGGATACTGGCACCATGATAAACTGAAAATTATATTTAGCTACTTGTTAACTGTAATATAGTACAGTAGTGATAAATTAAGTGTAATGTAGTGTAGAACTGTCTGCAGTGATTTTACATTAGACATTTTTTGACAAGGATGTGAGTTGAATTGGAAGACTTAAAGCCTAGCATTACTATATTTTTATATTTTTTATATTTTTTATATTTTCACAAACAGAATGTAGATTTTAAAAAACAGGCGAAAAATCCACAGATACACATTTGTATGAAAAGGATTTGACACCCCGGGCAAGTTACAGGAAAGTACATCTCTGACTGTCAGGGGAAGAGATATCATATTTTTGTATAAAGAATTCATTTTGTGGAGTTTGTTTCTTTAATTGTAACCTGTAAGCTGTCAGTAACAGCAGATAGGAAAAACAGAGAGAGCAGTGGGGAAGAGTGCAACACAGACCCTTAGCCAGAGTTAATCCACAGAGTTTACAGCTGCATGGCAATGCATCATAAACATGAGGCTGCAAGGACACCCTGAAACAGTATTCTCTTTTTTGCTGCTGGCTTAGTGTGTGAACTACAGAGTCTGTAGGCACCAAAATATTATAGTTGTTGTATCAGCATGACATTATAAAAGCCATTGTAATCGATATAGGGAGCTTTGCAGATCTTTAAGCGATTAGGTACCTCCTGGCCAGGACTTTTGATCACCTTGTATTGTTTTCCTCAAAGTGTAGCAGACTGACTTTCCTCTTTGCGTTACTTGAACTTAAAATCTTGCCTTCTATTCTCTCTACTGTCATGAAAGAAGAAAATGAAAGAAGCAAGAAAGATGTTTGTTTTGTTTTTCCACTGACTTTCTCTAACTCACACACTCTCCAATTCTGTCTCTGATACACACAAACACACATCAAGGCCAACCAGGCTCAGGGTTGGTTTATCTGCAGCTTACAGTGAGTTGTTGGAAAACGCTGTGCTTCCAGTCCTCCCTTGGTTGTGTTTGCACTGTGTGTGACGATGTGCATATGACTGACTGCATGTGTGTGTGTCTGTGTGAGAGGGGGGAAAGTGACATAGCGCATTGCAAAATAAGCAACCATGTTTGGTGTGTGTGTGTGTGTATTCTGCAGTGGCTGTGGATTAGACCGTGCAGACAAAGTGATTGAAGCCTGGGGAGGACTATTGCAGGAGAAAAGGGGGGAACTACTAATACACACACAAACACATTGACATAGCAGTGTGTTGTTGGTTTGTATTGTAGCTGTGAACTGTCAATTCTGAGTGGAGCACAACACATTGCCTTCTTTTTCACTGTATTTTAAAATTTGCAACCAGAAAAGATTAAAATATCTTGAACTCCTGCATATTGAGAAAGTTTTTTATTTTTTTGCTTGTTTGGTATCTCATTAGTTCATTTAGTAAAAAGTGCTTCCACTGGGATAGGCTCCATTTAATGTGCATTACCACAAATATCATATAAAAACTCAACTTAGCACTAATTTTGGCACGTCTGAAACACATTTATTTCATATGTGTTGCAGGACTCAGCACAGGAAAGTGTCATCACCCGTGACATCCACCGCACTTTTCCTGCTCACGACTACTTCAAGGACTCTGGTGGAGATGGACAGGACTCGCTGTACAAGATCTGCAAGGTGAGCTTGAGATATGATGTTGAGGTTGTGGAGGGACATTCATTTGGCAATAAACCAGCTGTCAATACCGTCCTGATATTATGAATTACATAAAATAAGCACTTGATTGTATTAGTATGGTACCTCACTTTCTTTATGGCATCATGGAAATGAAGGTGAATCTCTTTACACACTCTTTTATGATGTTTTTTTTTTTTTTTTAACTTTTTTGTTTTTTT